>LZPO01066511.1:66061-77630 GCA_001675575.1 Neotoma lepida
TTGGTGAACCAGTCAGTTTACTGGGGTTACTTACACAGGCACAAATGAGGACTTACAGGAGAGTAAGTGATCCAAAGGCAGATGCCTCACTATAAAGCCCACCCCCTCATGAAAACTGCATCCCTAGAGTTCCCTGTGTGANTTTTCAGGAAGCACCACTGGACAAAGTCCCCTCTCTACAACAATTACTTACTGATAAACTTGGAGAGAAGGCCTTGGGCATTTTGTAACTTTCTAAGTTTTGTGAGCTTTATAAATTTTATTAGCTTCCCAAGACTTAAGACCTTCCCTTTATCCCTAGGAAATATATTTTTTCTTTATACACATATATGCATATATTATTTTTAAATTTATTTATTTATGTATTTACTTTACAACCCAGCCACAGTTTCCCTCCTTCCTTCCTCCCTGGCCCTCCTCTCCCCCCTCCCCGCTCTGCTCCCACCACCAATCCACTCTTCCTCCCTCTCTGTTCAGGAAAGGGCAGGTCTCCCATGAGCATCAACAAAACATGGCATATTAAGCTGCAGTAAGACTAAGCACCTCCCCATGTATTAATGGTGGGCAAGGTGATCCAGTATGAGGAGTAAGTTCCCAAAAGCCAGTAAAAGAGTCAGAGACAGGCATTGTTCCCACTGTTAGGAGTCCCACAAGAGGACCAAGCTACACAACTAACATATATGCAGAGTGCCTAAGTCAGTCTCATGCAGGTTTCCATTCTGTTCGGTCTCTGTGAGCCTCTATGAGCCCAGGTTAGTTGGTTCTGTGAGTTTTTAGTGGTGTCCTTGACTCCTCTGGCTCNTGCAATCCTTTCTCCCTCTTCTGCAGGTTCTCCTGAACTCTGCCTAATGTTCAGCTGTGAGTCTCTGCATCTGTTTCCATCAGTTTCTGGATGAAGNCTCTCTGATGACGATTAGACTAGGCACAAATCTGGTCACAGGAGATAGCCAGTTCAGGCTGTGTATCCGCTATTGCTAGGAGTCTTAGCTGGGATCATCCTTGTAGATTCCTGGGAGATTCCCTTCAGCTAGGTTTTTATCTGACCCCAAAATGCCCCCCTTTTCAGTAGTCTCTTTCAGTACTCACCCCTCTGGCCCCTCAACCTGATTGCCCATGTTCCCATCCCCAGCTGCCCTCAGTGCACTCACAAAATCTCTTCTATTTTCTCTTCACAGGGAGATCTGAGTGTCCCCCCATGAACCCTCCTTGTTACCTAGTCTCTCTGGGTCTGTGGATTGTAGCATAGTTATCCTTTATTTTACAGCTAATATCCACTTATGAGTGAGTACACACCATGTTTGTCTTTCTGGGTCTGGGTTACTTCACTCAGAATGATATTTTTTTTTTTTTAGTTCTATCCATTTGCCTACAAATTTCATTATGTCGTTTTTAACAGCTGAGTAATGCTCCAATGTGTAAATATACCACATATTCTTTATCTATTCCTTGGTTGAGGGGACATCTAGGTTGCTTTCAGGTTCTGGCTATTACAAATGATGCTGTTATGAACATAGTTGAGCGAGTGTCCTTGTGGTATTCTTGAGCATCCTTTGTGTGTATGCCCAAGAGTGGTATAGCTGGGTCTTGAGGTAGATTGATTCCCAGTTTTCTGAGAAATCACCACATCTGGTCTGGATGAATGAATTGTAAAGCACAGCAGACTAACATATANACCATTGTTCAGTTTAAGTGATTTATTTCATGATTTATCCTTAGGGGGCTAATTTCGTTCCTCAACGGAGATTCATATTTCCAATTTCAGATCTTTTTATTTGAAAGAGGGAGTTGAAGCACTTTGTTTATACAAACGGACAACATTTTTCTTTAAAAATATTTTTAAATATTTTCAGTGTGTGTGTGTTTGTGTATGTGTATGTGTGTGTGTGTAAGCCTGTTCACTTACATGTGTGTGTGTGAGTATAGTATCCTCAGAGGCCAGAAGGAGACATAGGATCCCCTGGAGCTGGAGTTATAGACACTTGCAAGGCACTAGATGCGGGTGCTGGGAGACGTACTTGTAGCCTTTAGAAGAGCAGCAAGTGCTCTTACCTGCTGNACAAATCTCCAGCCCCAGGACAACATTCTTTTGAAAAGAAGAGAACTGTCAACAACTCGAAGACATGTTCTGAAACCAGTGGTTAGACTCAATAGGATGCACCACGGGCTGGCTACAGGGAACAAGAGAAGTGATGAAAATGAGCCAGGCTTTAAGTTCACGGNAAGTGAGTGTTTCATTGTAGAAATAGTGATCTTAAGTCCCCAGAAAAAGTCACAGAGGCAGACAAGCAAATGTGGAGATGAGAGTGAAGTCACCCTGGGGTACCAGTCTAAGAGTCATCTGCATGGATGAGATTTGAACTCATGGGAGATGGAGGTGTGAAAGAGACTCCACACAGGACAAAAGAAGTTGGCTGAGCACGGAACACTGGGCACTGTCTATATTTAGGGATGCTGTGTACAATGGTGTGAACGTGTGTAAACCCTAAAACTCATATATGGAAACTCAGTGTGAACGTGTTAGGGTGTAGGGCCTTGGGGGGTGGTTGTCAGGACACNAAAGTGGAGCCCTTACAAGTGGCATCATCAACTTAAGAAGAATCCAGAGCAGTAGCCAGCTCTTTCAGTCTTGTGAGCCAGAGCAGGGCCCATACAGAACCTGGCCATGCTGGCTCCTGGTCTCAGGATTCTACCTCTAAAGCTAAGGAAGGCATTTCTCTTGTTTACAACCCACCCAGCCTATTTTAACTTGTTACTCCAGCCTGCCCTAGTCTGTTTCCTGATGCTATCACACATTACNACAGGTAATTTATAAACAATAGAATTTCATTTTGTCTTCTCATAGTTCTGGAGCTCCAAGCTCAAGGGATCATGTCTACTGAGGGTTGTTTTGCTGCATCAGAACTTTGCAGAAGGCATCTCACAGTGAGAGAACAAGAGGGGGAGGAGAAGTGAAGAGAGGAGAGAGGGGAGGGAGAGGGGAGAGAGAGAGGGAAAAGAGGCTTCATCCACATTCATAGAACCCTCCTGACCTAACCACCTCTCAGCACTGTTAAAATAACAATTCAATTTCAACATGCGTTTTAGAGGGCACAATTAAACCCTTGCACAGCTCAAATGGACTAAGGCAGTGGGGGACAAGGGCTAGAGGTAAAGCAGGGGATGGCACCATATGAAAGGTTGTTCTTTCATGGACTGTATCTCAGTTGGTGACATGACAGTCCAGCTAAGGTTNTTCTAATACAGACCAGACACAGGGCCCTACAAGGGACATGGCTTGGGAATGGACTGAGCTGCATGAAAGGCGGAACAGAACTCCTGCAAGTATAGAGCTGGGGTTCCATGCAGACTCATGGGCACAGTGCCATCCGGCAGCATGAGCTGGGCAGCTTGGGAGGATGGGAAGTGGTGTCCTGTTGGAAAATGGACAGAAAGAAAGANTCTTGCCAGTCTTGGGAAGAAATGTGAGTGGCATAGCCTTAAGATTTTTAAGAATCAGATAGATCTGTGTTCCAATTCAGTGTCTGCTACATTTGTTATGTGGTACCAACTGGAAGTTGGCCACCTGTATAAATCAGTAATGTGTTTTAATCCTGGTCTACAAAGTCAAATCAGGGCCAGCAGGGTTGTTCCTGAGCCTTAACCTGAGTAGGTTAAGGACAGGATTTGAGCAGCACAAGAAAGGAATGAAGTTGGCCAGGCATGGAGGTCCAGAAGATCCACTCCAGGAAGACAGAACACCTGAACATAGGCAATTGTAACCCAAAATGGAGAAGGAAGAAGTTGATGCATTCATTACCCTATCCTGTCTCCACTCTAACATGTCCCTGAGGACAGCTCACATCATTCCTTGTGAGGATTGCATCTGTGGTGTGCCTGGAGGTCAGGCCAGGTAGATGAGGACTTTGGGAAGAANCTCAGCCCAGCCACCTGCTGCTCTTGGAAGCATCCTTGCCTCATTACGGATGTTCCATTCTGTGAATGCATTATGCTCCTAGCCTGGTATATCTATTAACAGATCCATCCAATAATATTAATAGAGTGCCAAGTATTGCACTCACTGTACAGATCTACTGTACACTTGAAATGGCTAAAATGGGCTGGAGATATGACTCAGCAGTTATGAGTGCTTGCTGCTCTTGCAGAGAACCAGAGTTCAGAACCCAGCCACACTGGATGGCTCATAATCACCTTTAACTCCAGATCCAGGAAACCTGATGCCTCTTCTGGCCTCCACTGAGCACCTAAATGCACATGCATATCCACATAAAAATAAAAAAGTTCACAATTGTTTCTTTTACTTTTTGAGATTATAATACAATTAGATCATGTGCCCCTTTCCTTTCCTCCTTTTGCTTATATATCCCCCTGCCTCCACTCTCTTTCAAATTCATGGTCCCAGGCAACTAACAACCTTGAGAGTAAGAGATACAGTCTTCCCAGGGAAGAGTGCACCAACTGGTTATTCAATACCAAATGTTCAGCCCTGAAAACATACATACAGGAAGCGTTATACAGACTGAGCATGCTGTATTTATGAATTTCAGCAAACTTAACCAGAAATGGTTAGCATGAGCCTATGACATTACATGTCTATGATCCCAGCACTCATGAGGTCTGGAACAGCCTAAGCTACATAGGAAGACCTTATCTCAAAAAAAGAGAAAAAGAAAGGTAAAAAGGAAAGAAGAATATGAAAGGAAAGGTTAAGAGAGTAAATTTTACGTTGTTTGTATTTTACTATAATTTCAAGCAAAATGGAAATATACTAAACTATGTTTTGAATTACTGGAGTATATACATTTCTCCCCAGCACCAGATTTCTATAACAAATGAAGGCATTTTAGAAAAGATATTTTTGAGCATCGCAAACAGCCCAAGAACTCACTCTCCAATGTAGACTGGGAAAAATGAAAGAATAGTTGTATCTGGTACAGATGAGCAAGGCAAGACATGAATACAACCAGACCAAGGCTGTTCCCTTGCCACCAAGTGCTGTGATGATGAGGAGTTAATACCAATTAACTTCTCTTTAGTTAGTGTTTATAGTTCCCAACACTCATATCATTGCTTATGTTCACAGTTACTACCTCCTAATGCAGTTATTTCTCATTACTGCGTAACCTGTGTAGAGTTTCAAACAATGGTGTGGGTTTGAGTAGTTCATGTTTCCCTTTGTGGGCCTGATGAACTTGGCTACTAGGGCATTCCCTTGGTAAATTTTGGGTCTCATTTCACAGTTAGTTCATCAAGGCTCTTGACAAAACCTTCTGTGAGGTTGGAAATGTTCTCCAGTCTTGCAATTCAACATGGCAGCTAGTGAGACCAAATTAACTGAGTTTGAAATATTACTTAAACTTCAGTTGGAACAGCCATATGACTAATGGCTACCATTTTGGACACAGTCTANACCCAGAGAGGGTATGCCAAAGTAGTGCCTGCCTTGTGGATCAGGCTAGAAATCTCCACATGGCTGTTGTGTGAGTCCTGGCTTCCTTTTAGAAACAGTGCATGGTTGACAATGTGGTGTAGAGACTGAGGCAGTCCTTTGAAAGCAGGTTTCCCAGGAGGGCCGAGACCTTCAGGACACAAAAGCAGTGAAGGTTCTCAATCTATGACCCCAGCTCGGCAGGGAAGCTCTGGATGTACAAGGAGACAAATGCATCTTGGTCTTTGGATGTCTCCAGACTCTAGAATTAGCCCTTCTCCTGGAACTGGACTTGGGAAGAACTGGTCTAAAGAAGAAGTAAAGCATTAACTCCAGCTTCTCATTCTTCCTGAGGACATTTTTCTTGTGCCTATAGAAACACAGAAAATACTAGAANGGAGCAACAGCCTGGGGAATACCAAGGTCACTGACAGAGGCCTCACCTGGCGGCTTGAATGGCTTGCAAGGCAAAGGCCTGCCCTCCTAAGTGATG
Organism: Neotoma lepida; assembly: GCA_001675575.1. Lineage (NCBI taxonomy): Eukaryota > Metazoa > Chordata > Mammalia > Rodentia > Cricetidae > Neotoma > Neotoma lepida. The sequence continues at coordinate 71,980 of LZPO01066511.1, forward strand.
CTCAGCCTTTTTCTCTTCATCATTATTGCTCCCTGTCCCTGCTTCTATAGGGGATCCAACAATAAGGGATCCGATTTCCTGGCCACCCATGCCAGGCCTCGTATGAATTACTTAGAACAAACATAGCCTGTAAAAGAGCTTACAAGTATAGACAGGAGCACAGGATGCAGGCCTCAATTGGTACCTGAATCTGATCCTTAGAATGTTATGTATAAATCATCTTGGGTCTTTAAAATAATTCATGGCTTATATTTTAAACAGAATACAGAAGAGAATTAAGGATTAAAAAGAAGCATGTGTGTGTGTACATATGTTACATGTACATNTATACATATTTAGGCTCACAGATTTTATAAAGCACACATGTATGAGCCAGACAATATAGAAATAGAAATTCATTGGAGCCCAAATGAAAGATTCAAGACTTTTGCTGTTCTTCCTCTACACAAAGTAACGGTATACTGTGTTTCCTTGATTCCTCCTAAAAAAAACTTGATTCCTCCTAAAAACTGAAAAAAATACAAGCCAGGCCTATAACCTCAGCTATTTGGGAGGTTAGAGCAGGAAGGTGACAGGTTCTAGGCCTGTCTGGGCTACAGAGTGAGTGCCAGGCCAATCTGGATGACTTAGTGAGGCCTTGTCTAAAAATAAGAGTGAAATGAGGGCTGAGAATAGCTCAGTAGTGAGGTGTTTCCTTAGCATGTGGGAAATTCTAAGTTTAATTTCCATTCTGAAAAAAAAGAGAGAGAAACAATAAAAAATATACATACCTACACATCTAAGTATCCAGCTTCATGGGCATATATCATTTACAGGAATAAAAACACACAGACATAAAGACTGGCTTTTTCTTATANTGTGCTTAGAGACTTTTATCTTCAGCATATGNAGACAGTCTTCCTCTTTGTCCTAAATGCATTGCATTCANCAAATGATACAATGCATTGGAATGTGTTCCTTTTTAAAAATGATATAGCCCTACCACTTCAGACTATGACTTTATTTGGAGACATATTTACACACAAAAAAGCAAGTTACATTGAGNTCAGTATGAAGGACCTTTATCTCAAATGACGACCTCATATAAAACAGAGAAATTTAGGTGGAGAGAGACACACACACATAGAGGNGATATGATAAGAAGAGCCCAGGGCAGAAGAAAAGTGTCTACCGGTCAAGGGGAAACGTCAAAAGAAATCAGTCCCTCTAGCACCTTGAACTTGGACTTTCAGACTCCGTAACTGTGACACAGTAAGTCTCTTGTTTATGCCACTCAGTCTGTGGCCCTTTGTTATGACAGCCTGAGCAGACCAGACTGTATATCACAATTGACCTCACCAATCCCTTTGATTCAAGAGTATTTTAACNCATTAAAATAACTGTAGTTACAATAACTCCTTCCAGTAAGTTCTTTTCTGGATGGTTAAGCTTATCTATCTAGTTTCCAGACTGGATCATCTGTAAACCAGGTGGCTGTGCAGTNGGTGAAGGCGCTCATCTTGATTTCNCACCTCACAGTGAAGCTGGGTGTCCAGAGAGTCAGGTGGCACTATTGGTAATCTGTTGGTCACAAGTGAAATTCTGCTAGGATTAGCTTGAAGCAAACTAACTTCACAGATAGGTGTCACAGGATTTGAACAGAGCTTCGATTCAAGAACACCCAGGCAAGGGACCCAGACACCATTGGGTGGCTCTCCCTCTGACTTCAGGCCCACCCCTCTCTGAATATTTGATCAAGTCTTCTCTTTCAGAGGCCAGCTTCCTCTGGCTGTAGAAGGCCTCTGATGAACTCAGCTTGGTTTCTGTGCTCATGTCAGGAACTACTCTATTGCACCCTGCTTGCTGCCTCAAGGCAACTTAGAATNATTTGGATGGCAGGAATGGGCTAGTAATGAGAGAGGGTAGTACGGAGAGAGGGGCTGTCATTGTAGAAATGGCAGTCAGCAGATAGTCTACNTGAGGCTCTTGATTGCTCATGATGAGAATGTTCTGGAAGAAGTGGAAGTTGAGCGCTGGGACACTTGGAGAAAACCTAAGGTTTCATGAGGCCCACAGAAGAATTCTGCTCATGCAATTTCTCTGCACCATAGAGAAGATCTCATGCCCAAGCAGAGGTGCTTTCAACAGGTGAAGCCTGCCAGACACAGTCTCCTCCTATAGCTGAATGATTCTTCAAGCTGTAGCCAGGGACAGTGACAGCACTGTCAAAACAAGGCTGGGTTCTGTCTGCTCAAAAGGTGTGCTTCTGCAGCATCAGCATCAGCAGCATCATCACCACCACCATCATCATTATCATCATCACCATCATCATCATCATCATCACCACCACCACCATCATCATCATCATCATTACCATCATTAGCAGCAGCAGCAGCAGTAGCAGCACCACCACCACCACCACCATCACTACCACCACCACCACCACCATCATCATCATCATTATCATCATCATCAGCACCACCACCACCACCACCATCATCATCATCATTATTATCATCATCATCATCATCAGCAGCAGCAGCAGCAGCAGCAGCAGCAGCTCAGAATTTGCCAAGAGCCATACCAGTTAGGAGATGTTGCTGGCACACAACTTAGAGAACAACCTGACTCGCACTTAAGGTTATTGGGAAAAATACCTTTTGGTCACATGCATTCCAGGATGTTATGTACTTGACATTAATCATCCTTACTCAGCCCAGAGCCCATTTAATTATGATTCCCTCCCATGCTGCCTCTTTTAAAACTTGACCTTCTTTTCTGGGTGCAACACAAATTCGACCACATATCAACTTGGTTTTCTTATTTGGAAGATGAGGAGAAATCTTTCTATAGATGGACAGTTTGGAGCAGGAATAAGGGGCTAGGCTGTATAGGAGAGGTTGTCAGAATACCTGGAATTCATCTGTGAGGTCAGTAAGGTCATCCGTCGCAACAACTGTGCTCAGTTTACAAAGAGAAACAGACACCCAAGGTGACAACAAATAGGTTTCTGGCATTCAGGTGAGATCATGACAGCCACATACCCTTGATGCGTGTGTTTAGAGATAAGGGTTGTGGTTCACACTCAGTTCTGAGGTCCTAGCAGGGAGGTCCCCGACAAAAGCTTTTGTTTTCTGAATCTTAGCATCCTTGCTGGCCTGGTATTGTATTTGAAGAGACAACAGTAGTGGGAGATACCGCCCTTAGGAAACTACATTCAAGTGAAGCTAGGATCTTGACTTGTGCCATGGAAACAAATTTCAGAAGGGGCCAGTGTGAAATAAAATTGTGTTTATTAGAAAAGAGACATTATATATACATGCTTTCAAAGTAAGTGTAGGCATTCACACACACACACATACTCACACACACACACACACAGAGAGAGAGAGAGAGAGAGAGAGAGCGAGAGCTTTAAGTATCTTTAGCTATAGCCCTATGTGTTATATTGTTCCAAGGTCACAACTTATAATCAGATTTAAATATTAAGTAAAATTTAAATGTTAAGTAAAACTTAAACATTTTTTTAAATGAACTGATTTGCTTATTTCCTTAAAGCATTTTCTTTGGTAAATGAAATCGTAAGGTGGGTTGTGAGGTGCACTCTTTAGATTTATGATGAGATAAGAATGCTGAAAAGGATAAACACAAAGGTCACTTATGCTTTTATAATTCTTTATTACACTTGTGTGTCACATGCTTGTAACGAGAGGTTAATGTTAGATTAAGACTCTTTATTGCATTTGTTTGTGTGACACATGCCTGTGACCAGAGGTTAANGTTAGATGTCTTCTTCTATTGCTTTCTGCCTTCTATTTTTTGAGACAAGGCTTCTCACTGAGCACAGAACTTGTTGATTTGACTAGACTGATAGGCCAGTGAGCACTGAGATACTTCTGTCTCTGTCTTCCCAGTGCTAGGATTACAGCTACTCACTGTTGTGTCTAGCTTTTTTATGTGGGTTCTGGGGGATTGAACTCAGGTCTTTGTGCTTGTGTGGTAAGCACTTTACTAACTGAGCCATCTCCTCAGACCCCTATTTTTTTTTAAACAGGAGGGATAGATAATCCAGGTGCAATGTGGCTGACACCTGTAAATCCTATCCCTTGGGGGAGGGGAGGTAGGACAGTAGAGAGCTGGAAGCCATCGTGGGCTACATAGCAGAAACCCTGTCTCAAAACCAAAACCCAAAACTACAAATAAAGGACATGCACTTGTGTGGGAGATATTTTTAACAGTTGGACATAAAAATTTCCTTGTTAGTATTTGAAATAGACCACCTGGGGGTAACTAACCCTACCATGAGTCAGATCAACAAATCAAGGAACCATCCACTTCTGCTCTGTTGAAAATACGTTTTAGAGCCACAGCCAAGGGGTTGGAAGCCACAAGCCACAAAGACCTTGGGGCCACCCCCAACTACCTCTCAGTTCTTCCTTTCTCAGCCCTCCTTGATGGAGGTCACTCTCCTCTATTCCCACCTCTTCAAGGTCCCTCACACTGTTGGCTTTCTTTATTTCTAAAGTCCCTTCATTGTGCCATTTATTGTATACAAGTGACTAAACGTGTTAATGAAGCTGGAAATAGAGAACTCCTATAGGGTAGGTTGGTGTAGGCTTANGGTAGGTAGGCTGATGAGGAAAGGTCTCTGCAGACAGATCAAGAGCTGTGAAGGAGCAGTCACAGGAAGATGGGGGACAGGGTCCTAGGAAGGTGACAAAAGACTGATGGTGAGAATTCAGCAGGGAGGTCAAAGTAAGAGAGGTTGGTGGGAGCTAGTTCAGAGAGGTAGGCAAGGCTGCCACTGTAGGCTCTGTAGCTCTTGGTTTTACCCATGTATTTTATTCCAAACCTGATGAATGGATTTTGCANCATTTTAAAGTTGTGATAAAATACATATAACAAATATTTTAACAGCTTAACCATTTTTGAACTCACAGTTCAGTGGCATTAAGCTACATGAACTGACATGTAGCCATCACCATTGTCTAGATCAACAATTATTTTGCTCTTCCAAACTGAAGCTCTGTCTCTATCAAACTCCAGCTTCCTGTTTGTTCTTCCCTCAGTCCCTGGAACTACCATTCTGTTCCTGTCTCTGTGCAGTAGATTATTCTAGACACTGCATGTAAGTATCATACATCTTCTTGAGATCGGCTTATTTCATTTAGCGCCATGTCCTCAAGGTTCATCTATGCTATAATGTGTGTTTGAATGTCTTTCTTCCTATGGGTAAATCATTCAATTGTGTGCATATGCCAAATTGACTGCTGCTATTGTTGTTTGAGATAGGGTCACACTATGCACCTCAGGCTAGCCTGGAAGTTGTTACATAGCCTAGATGGTTTCAAACTCTCTTCTGCCCCAGGGTCCCAAGTGCTGAGGTTCCAGGCCTGTGGCACCATGTCCATCACCTTTTGATGGACATTTGGGCTGTCTCCTCCTTTGGGCTGTTGTTAACATGGTGAATATAACTGTTTGAGACCTTGATGTTCTTTTTTGGGAATATTCTAGCTGGATCATATGGTCAGTCTAGTTTTAGTTGTTTGAGAAAACTCTGCACTGTTTCCATAGTGACTCATCACCTTATATTTATACAACTTTGCACAGGGGTCCAGCTTCTTTGTGGCTTCTAAATATCTGATAATTTCCTGTTTTCTTCAATAAAGATA
>LZPO01066511.1:101500-122052 GCA_001675575.1 Neotoma lepida
CATCCAGGTTTAATTTTCATTTTCTTTCTATTTTTTATAGTGCTGGGGAAATCAAACCCACAGCTCCACATGTGTCAGGCAAGTGCTGTCCCACTGAGCTAAGTTGCTTCTCCCAAGTCTTATTTTCATACTGTTTGGTACTTCAGCTTTTCTCCTTCTTCTACTGTAAGAGATCCATTTTAGATAACGGTCCAATTATACGCAGAGGGCAATAATAATGCAAGTTTCACAAAGCCATATTTAACCTTCAGGGTATACACCCTGACTCCCTCTCTATTTATTTCTACTTCACTGAAGGATAGAGCTTTAAATAGCAAATGGAGGATGGGTATTCATAACCTGAAAAATACTGATTTAAAGCCTTGAAAGTGGTGTTTGGGGAAACCACGGAGGATTCTGGGCATCATAGGTTTCATTGAACATTGCTACTCTCGGTGAGGGCTACTTTTCCTCTTGGGTTTCACTTCCATCAGTTCATCAGAAGGCTAAAGGGCAAGATGTGGCCATCTGGGGACTTGCCTGTGGGGAGAAACTGACAGACATGGCTAATTCCTAAGGGATATCTGGTTAGTAAGCTCATAGTGTTTGTAACTGAAATGTTTCAAATGTAGATTTAAAAATAAAGTTCAAAATCCACATAGGACTTGGCTGAAATTCCCTGGGATTNCTCACCTGCAGCATAAGAATGAAAGCACCATGCATGAAATCCTAGCATAGCTATAATAAGGTAGAATGCATGCAGGGCTTTGTAAACTTGAAAACACTTCTGTGATGGCATCTTGGGGGCTGATTAAGTTCTGAAACTGCTGACTACTACAGGAAATTATAGACATTCCCTTGACTCGAGCACAACAATGAACAGTGCAGTATTCACTTTTACAACATGCCAATGCTGTGCCCTTTGCTGTGGTGTGAGGCTTCAGCTGCTTTCCCTTTAATGGATGGTAGGAAAGAGAACATACTACCTGTGGTTTGAATGTGAAGGGTGCCCCGTAAGCTCAAGTGTTTGAGCAGTTCCCCAGTTGGTGGCGCTATTTTAGAAGATTGTGGAAGCTTTAGGAAGTAGATCCTTGGCACAGCCATGTCTGAATGGAATAGCAGAAGGCATAGAGCCAGCACAGCTGCTTGACAAAGATCCAGCAAAGCTGAGCCACATGTTGGCTGACATGTCACCTTTGGTTTTCATCTCCAACTGTTGCATACTTGGGGCACTTTTTAGTATTTGTACAGTTTGGGGATATTGGATTGATGGAAAATTTCTTACGAATCATTTATGCCTTCTCCCAGGAATGCTGCTTCTAAGCTTCCCCAGGACAGTCCCCCCTGCCCCATCCCCCACTTTTAGGGAGATATCCTTATCTACTTGAAGGTCTTCCTTATGCCTTGGAGGTCACAACCAGAGGTCTCTTCATGAGGCTATGAGACATTCTTGAAACATCTGTCCCTATACTTACTTAGGAACAAGATAATCAAAACAAAGTAAACTTAAAAAGGTCAGCAAAATTTGGTGGGCTAGAGGAGTTGGCCACAGTTCAGATTACAAGCCTCTTCCCACTGTACATTCAGACAATTATGTGGCACATACCTCTGCCCTACACAGAGACACATTGATGAGCAAAGTATGGAGTGGAAAGATGATAAAAGTATGAGACATCAGGACCTCTNTTTCTTAGAAAAATTAGCACATTTAGAGTCACGGTAATGTCATATGACCAAGGAACAACAGAATGCCAGGATTAGATATATAGACAAATTCTATAAAGTTATGAACATTGTATTATGCAATAATTTGAATAATAACTGCAGCAGCTTTAGCCTGAGGATTTTTCCTGGGCATTCTGACAATTAAGAGTTAATAATACACTACTTGGGACATGGCAAAATGCCCAGGTGTCTTGAAGATTTTGTTTTGGTCTAGTGTCCTTGAAGCCACCGAAGCTACCAGCCTGAGAACAGGCTGTCATATGCCTCTAGATTCTTAAAAATTGGGTCATGGGGTTAATGAGTAAGAATGATAACTCTGTTTATTAATGATGTCAAAACTTGAGGGAAAATGATTGGAAATGATAACTCTATTCTGTCATAGTTTATTAATGATGACTAAAAGATGAGCAAAANGAAGTGAAACACATGTCCAAAAACAAAAATGACATGATCTATGTTTTGAAACATCATGAATATATTCCCTGCTTACTAAATTCTGTATAAATAAAGAAGCATTCTGGCTGCTAGTCAGTCAGGCTGCAAGATTTTCCCGACCACCATGAGGAGGCCACTGTGATTATGCCAGAGGCAGTTGATGATCGACCAGGACAGTGGTGACGTTGCTCCCCTTCTGTTGAAACAGCAGGCATCTCTCCAGCCTCCAAACTCACTTTTTGCTTCTCAGACAAATTTCCAAGAACTTCACTTTCTGCTGTTAGGCTGAGCCTACCTCACTGAGGCGTGTCAAGAAAACTGAACAGATGTCATTGGTTTGAAAGCCATAAGGCTAAGACATCAAAGCCCTCTCCCAAGTGCAAGACTCTCATTCCTGTGCCTTGTACTACCTGTTAATTATCTATTTTTGACTTAGTGCTCCAACATTTAGATAAGATTGGGGAAGACAGTAGTTGAATCCTGCTGTTATTTTTTATGTATGAATAATCAGGTAGATTATTTAAATTCTTAGGCTTTCNTGTCTATAAAAAGNGGGCAACATTAGTTACTTGACTACTGCTGTGGAGACCAAGTGAAGTGAGTTTGTAGCAGTCCATCCTGAATATCCATTCCTATTCACTCTTCTTCCCCTTACCCCTGCACCTCTGCTTTAGCNATGATAATCTACACATGGCCAAGAGCATCCCCAAGCTGATATCTAGTCCTATTCCTGTGTTAATGATGGGTTCAGGCTTGGGGTGAACTGTGGATGATGCGATATGAGGAAACATTTGCTTCAGAGTATTCTTGAAGAGGTTTCTTCNTTCACAGAGACATAGAGAGTCAGCCTCTTCCATCAAACATCGCTGTTTTGAAAACCAATGGCAGCCATATCGTGACTGAAAGGAGAGCTGAAGGGCTGCAAGGATGGAGGNCACTGATGTTGAGTTGCTGGGTTAGAGACGTAGGCATCATCCTACTTTGGCGCTAATATCATGGGAGTAGTGAACCTTACTTANTGCTTGTGCTATCCTGAGTTTTCTGTTGGACTGGAGAGATGGCTCAGCCATTAAGAGTTTNCTGTCAGCCCTATTGAAAGCATTGCCGTCGCTGCTGTGCAGTTCACATAGCAAATTTAAAGGTGTCTTGGAATGAGTCCAAACTCTACCAGAACTACTTCACATTTGTACCNGTGGAGTATAGCAATTCTTCGTTCTTAATTAAGTCAGGTGTTCAACAGAAAGAGAGTACAAAGTAGTTGAGGAGGANCTTTGATGTCTCAGCCCCACAGCATTTAAGCAAGTGGTGGCCATCCCTACTATGTGAGGAGCTGCCTGCAAATGGAGCTTCCAGGTATAGGAAGAAAACTAGGATGCGGCCCTATCCCCAGGGTTCAGACAAGTAGACAGAGTTCACTGCTGTAACAGAATAACTAAACCTGAGTCCTTTTTGGTAACAAATTTTTATTTTTCACAATTCTGGGTATTGGAAAGTCTAATGTCAAGGGTCCAGCATCTAGAGAGGCCGTCTAGATGCCCACNGCAGAAAGTGGGAAGGTAAGAGAGATGAGAGAATGTTANGAAGTCCTGCTTCATTCATCTTTTCATATAGTCCCTAGAGGATGTTGCTTAAGGAAAATAAAATGCTCAAATAAATTAGCTAATAAATCACCTGAGTTTTTAAAAAGATTTATTTTTAAATGTGTATGTCTGCATCTGTGTGAGTATATGACATGTGTGTGTGTGTGTGTGTGGGTGTTCCCATGGAGGTCAGGAGAGGGTGTTGGATCCCCTGAAGCTGAAATTACAGGTGGTCGTAAGCTACCTAATGTGGGTGTAGGAACTGAACTCNGGTCCTATGNAAAAGCATCAATCACCCTTAACCCACCGAGCATCTCTCCAGCTCTGAACCTTGGTGATTATCAAATAGAAAATTCATCAAAGGGTGGACTAGGTGATAAACACAGTCCATATGGTGCCNCTAGAAATCTTAGAATTATCAAGAGGAAATAAAAAATAAACATGAAGTTCATCTCCACACCAGTATTATCTACTGGAACCCAATGTCTTGTTAAAACTCCAACATGTCTTATTTGTATAAATCATGGTAAAAATAGAAAAATTATAAATCAGAACAGAAAATAAATGAAGGTTCCTCTTCAGAGTGAAACATGTAGATTATTGAATATTAACTCTCTTTCTCTGTGTGTGTATGTGTGTGTTAATTTTCTTTTGTTTGTTGTAAAATCAATAGACAACCTTTGAATAAATGAAGCTGTCAAAATACTTCTGGATAAATCCCTAGGGTCAGTAGAAAGGACTCTCCTCCTTCAGAATGCTGAGAAACAGAAAAATCACAGTGTGCAGGATGGCGTGGATGAGCAAATTAACCCCTGTAGGNATCTTTCTGTGGGAATCCTACTCCAAGGTCCTGAAGTCTGACTTTCCACTGTATGAGATTCTGAATGCCACCTACACACCAGATATCTCAGTCCTCTTCCGTACAAACTTCTCCTGTGTCAGCCTTAAACACAATTCTTGCAGTTGCTGTTCTTCGGGTCATTTGCACATTAAAACTCACTAATTTATCCCTTGAAAAATGAAACTCCATGGGCCATGTGGCCCTCATCTCTGGGGAAATGTATACCCATTTCTGATTCTTTGGCTAAACATCAGCAAATAACGTAGTGCAAAAGAAAACCCAGAGGCCCAGAAGTCTAAGATGGAGGGAACTTCACTTTGAGAAAGCCCTGGCTGAAGCCTGAGGGATCATCTCTGGGGAGCAGAGGAAATCCACACTGGCCTGTACCCANNGCGGCTGTTGAACTGGCCTCAAGCAAGATTTCTTTGGCTGCAAAAGAAGAATCATCCCTGCTCTGGAAAGCTCANTGCATATACACTGCTTCTTGAAGTTAGTTGCTTGGGAGAATGTGGAAGATGGATTGCTCTCGCAGGCCCTTGGATTCCAGTTCCCTGTAGGCCTGATTTNNTCCCTGTACTCTTAGGCTGAAGATTGCTTCTGCTCCAAGTAAGTCACTTCACACACTCCATAAGCTCAGGGTTCAGGGCTCATCAGCAACTTGACTTCTAGTTCTTCATCTTTGCTTCCAGAAATGTCTTTCTGTGAGACCAGTACAGGTTGGCCACCTTCCCATGCCCCTCTCTGGGTGCTGAGATAAGCCTCCCGTTATTTCCCTTGGAATTGCCGTGGTAAGGGGTAGATCTGTGATGCTGCAGAGCCTGGTGGAAGATAAACCTTTCTGTGTCACTTTCATGTCAATAGAATGTATTGTGATAATAGTCAGCCGCCCTTTACTCTCTCTTCTCCCCCTCCTACTCCTGGTGATCCTCTTCTCNCCAGTTAACCCCCCTCCTACTTTCAACTCTTTGTTTTGGGCGGGGGTTTGCGCAGGTAGCCATAGCTGTGGTGAGTTAATGGGCGTGTCATATGCAGAAGACAGCATTTCTGGGCCTCTCTTCCCTATCCTCCAGCTTTTACACACTTTCTGCCTTCTCCTCTTCAGTGTTCCCTTAGCTTTGACAGGAGTGATATAGGTATGCTGTTTAGGGTTGAGTTCTAACAGTCACTTATTCTCAGCACCTGGACCAGTTACGTGTCTCTCCATGAATGGTTACCTTCTGCAAAATGAAGCTTCTCTGATCAAGGCTGAGAGCTACACTAATCCATGGGAATAAACACATGTATGTAGAAAGAGGTTTAATAACATGTCCATTTGGCAAAACACCAGTTGTAAATCCCCCTGTTCCAGTACCAATGACCTCCCTAGCTAGAAACTTTTGGCTAGTTTTAGTATCTCAGATCTAATCAGAATAATGTTGGTTACCCCTAAACAACCATGCCACTATTGCCTCAAAAGTGAGTATGGTAGCACGCAGGGTCCACAGCTGAGTAAGATGAATTTTGGTGAAATTTTCTATTCACTATTTTTATTTACTATTTACTATTGATGAATTTTGTCTTCTAGCAGACAGCATAGTACCCTCTAGCACGGTGAACACTCAGCAGCAGGGAAGAAGCTTCCAGATTGGTTTCAGCTTGATTTTTCTGTACCCTGTATCCGAAGTGCATGGTGTCTTCAGCAATAGGGTCTTATCAAAAGATCAACTCTTGATNTCATGTCTACTATCACTATCCTCATCCCTGACTGTCACATTTGGATCTGGGGATGAGTATGGTGGTCTCTGGTACCTATCAGAGGACTGGGCACTGCTGGACTCCTGAAGAGCAAGGCTTCCCTGGGACACCATAGCTACTTGTAGCTTGTCTAAGGAAAACATGTTTAGACCAGCTCTTCTGAAACCCACAAAAACACATCAGTGGGCCCAGCATTGGNTCCTGTAGTGTAGTACTCATATTTACATCACAGACCNTACCTTGTGGCTTGGACATGGTTTGAGTGCATTCCTCAAAGATATATATGCAGGAAGCTTGTTCCTCGGTGTGGTATTGCCAAGTTGTGGAACCTTTAAGAGGTGGAACCTAGTGAAAGGCAGTTAGGTCATGGGAAGTGCTACCCCCAGAATGAACGGAATTCTTGAAGAATCCTGACTAATTGTGACAACAGCAAGTTGCTCTATGAAAAACATGCGCAGAACATATTCTACTAGTGAGCCCCAACCCTGGCCTTCCATTTTATTTTCTTAAAGCATCTTCTTGACNAGATTACATTTTATGCATTTCTGGAGAGTTTTGAATTGTTGGTGGTGTATTTGGTGGCTCTGAAATTCTTGCCAGATAATTCCAACATCTGATACATCTCATGTCAGCATCTGTTGATTGTCTTTAATTATTCAAGATGAGCTTTTTCTGGTATGTGGCATGATGAGTAATATTTGGAGTCCAGGACATTTTGTCTATTATGTTAGGAGACTCAGGTTCCTATTTAAATCATCACCCTGATTTGATTTTGTATGTAGGTTCTGGCAACTTCCAGACAACTGAGCTTCTAACAGTAGCTAAACATTCTGAGCATCTGTGCTATTATTTTGGCTGCTTGGTTTAACTGGTACTGATGGAGCTCACATGGGTCCTCCCAGCGCCCTGAGGGGTGAAGTGTCTCTACGTGGGTGTCTCAGTTATGTTCCTGTTGCTTCAATAAAATATTCCAGAAGAAATGGTTTATTTTGGGTCACCTTTGAAGGGTACAGTCCATTATGGTGGGGAAGGCAAGGTAGCAGGAACTCAGGGCTTCACCTGGTCAGTCACATTGCGTCCTCCACCAGGAAGAAGTGTGATGGATGCTTAGGTTAAGCTTAGTTTCTTCTTTTTTATACAGGCCAGAATCCCATTGCAGTGAATCATTCCACTCACAGTGATGGGCCTTCCTATTTCAACCCAACCTAGATAATCCCTCACAGATATGCTGGAGGCTTGTCTCCTAGGTGATTTTAGACTGGGTCACATTGANAATTAATGCTAATTGTGGTAGTGTGAATGTAATTGGCCCCCATAGGCTCATAGGGAGTGGCACTATTAGGAGGTGTGGCCTTGTTGAAATAGGTGTGGCCTGGTTAGAGGAAGTGTGTCACTGTGGGGGTGGGCTTTGAGGTCTCCTATGCTCAAGCTGTGCCTAGATCAGTTCACTTCCTATTGCCTGCAGGTCAAGATGTGGAACTCTCAGCTCCTTCTCCAGCACCATGTCTGCCTGCACATTGCCATGTCCCACCATGATGAGAATGGACTAAATCTCTGAAACTGTAAGCCACCCCATTAAATGTTTTCCTTTTTAAGCATTGCTGTGGTCATGGTGTCTCTTCACAGCAATAGAAACCCCAACTAAGACACTAACCATCACAGTGGAAGAAGAGAATGTCAATNCCAGAGAAGAAAGGGCTTCTAGACCATGTGCTTCTTGTGGAATTCCACCTTCNGATCCCATTTAGTCACCTGGAGAGGGACAGGAGTCTCAGGCCTCAGAAGAGGGGCAGGCTCACCGGGCTAGGCTTTTCATATGGTAGAATCTTTCCTCTGAGTTCATTAAATTCCTAGGGAGAGGTTTTGAATTTTCAGTGGTAGTTGTCACATGTCAAGGGCTTTTAGCTTTGAGTTCTATCAAGGTCCTGTTTGTTATGCCTTGGATTGAAGGACTCAAGGTGGTTTAATGAGATATGGCTCCTGTATCAGCTCATTCAATTTGAACAGTCAGTCTCCGTTAGTGGCACTGTTTGGGAAGGTTACAGAACCTTTAAGAGGTAGAGACTAGAGGAAGTATATCAGTGAAGATAAGCTTTGAGGGTTTACAGCCTCACCCACTTCCTGTCCTCTCTTTCTGCTTCCTGTGTGGATGAAAATGTGATCAACCAGCTTCATGCTCCTGCCTCACATTTTCCCTAATTGTTGTCATACCTTCCCAACCATGATGGATAGATTTCTATCTCTCTGGAACTTTAGGCTAAAATAACCATTTCTTCCCTAAGTTGCTTTTGGTCATGACATTTTATCACAATAGCAGAAAGTCATTAACTCAGAAATCCATAGGAAAGCAAACTCTGTAGCATACACATTTTAACCCTGAAAACTGAACCNTAATTTTACTCTCCTGTGTCCTTTACCCTCTTCAAGGATGAAGGGAACACAAAGTACTGGGGAGATGGTGACAGGCCTCATGAAACACATTGGGAGCATGAATACATGAGATGGGTCTGCCTGCATGTCCTGAGTCTGTCCCTTGCATGATCCAAGGACAGAAGGGTCTTTTAGTATGATGAAAGTAGTGTTTGCACATAGGTGNCCCTTAGACTTCACCCCCTCATATACAACGTCTAAAGGAGCTCCCTTCCTGATAGAGTGTCTCGGATGGAAAGATGAACAACTTTCCAAGGGAGAATGCAGAATGGCCAGAATGGCCAGGTAGAGCTGGGCTTGGGAGTCTTGACACTGGGGAGACGGGACTCTGAGCGAGCTATTGAAAACACAGAGGGGACTGATATGGAGGAAAGTTTGAACTCACACTGTCTTGGTAAGTTTTTTGTCAACTTGACACAAGCTAGAGTCATCAGGAGGAGCCTCAAATGAGAAAATGCCTCAGTAACAGTGGTTCTCAAACTTCCTAACACTGAGACCCTTTAATACAGTTCTTCATGTTGTGGTGACCCCCAACCATAAAATTATTTCATTGCTACTTCATAACTGTAATTTTGCTACTGTTATCAATAGTAACGTAAATATCTGATATAGAACTCCCAAAGGGGTCTTGAATCACAGGTTGAGAACAACTGCCTAGAAGATTGNACTATAGAGAAGCCTGTAAGGCATTTTCTTAATTAGTGATTGATGTGGAAGGGTTCAGCCCATTGTGGGTACAGTTACTCCTAGGCTGGTGGTTCTGGCTTCTATAAGAAAGCAGGCTGAGCAAGCTATGGGGAGCAAGTCAGTAAGCAGCATCCCTCCANGGCCTCTACACCAGTTGTCCTGACTTCCTTTGATGATGAACAGTTATATAGAAGTGTAAGGCAAATAAACCCTTTCCTCCCCAACTTGCTTTGGTCATGGTGTTTTATCATGGCAACAGTAAACCCTAGCTAAGNCACCCACATTNTATTAAAAAGAAAGCATTTGATTACTGATTCTTGCTTCTGTAGCCANCTCTGTTATTAAAGTATGACATCTGTGGATGAATGGACTTTCAGACTCCCACCCACACCTGTTCCTAGGAGTCAGATACACCTGGAGAGAGCAGGTCATGGAACTGCCCATCTGCTTGGCCAACGTGAAATGTAGTGCTGTATGAGCAGCAGGGCTGTTCGATTCCCTTTATTTTGCCACACTTGCTTTGCCAAGAAAGCACAGGCTGGCAGCAAAATGTGAACAAGTGTATTTTATGTATCTTTTAAACAAACCTGCCTATACTGGCTTGTCATTCAAATGTGTTCCAGCCAAGACATCTTACATGGGACATAGGGTGATGAAAGTACCCCCTCCTGTCTTTCTCAGCTTCTATTTGAGTGAATTACCGTGATTGATGGCATGGTTACATGGTATCTTGGAAAAGGAATTCACTTCCCAGATTCCTCTGTAGCTCATCCTGGCTATGTGACTAGGTTACAGCCAGTAGGGGGTGAGCAGAGATGAAAGTACACCCCCACCCATACACACAACCACCTTTCCCAGGGCTTAATTGGTGCTGAGTTGTCTGGAGGAACTCTAGACATGGCAGAATTAGGAANAGAAAGGTTGAGTCCCTGGCACCTGTACAGAGTACAGCTAAGCATCACCAAGCTGACTTAAGCCACAGGCATAAAGAGCCATTATCTCATGTATTGATTATGATCACAAGTCCCTAGAATGCAAAACTGNGAGGAAGAAAGGAATCATCATGCACCTGCATCTTGTCCTGTGCATCCTGCATGCTTGAAAANTCTGCTCAGGCAGGAACCCTCTAAGCTGACTGCTAGTGGTGTTTCAATCATTTATGACAGTTCCAAGCAGTAGGGCAAGGGTACCAGCAGGGATTACTGAACAATGGCTTTATGCAAATCAGGCCTGAAGAAAATGACTCCCTTCTACACATAAGACTGTTTTTGAGATGGAAAAAAAAAAAAGAACCTTTAAAATGGAAAGCCAAATGGAGGTCAGTAGGGGCCAGTGAAGGCAGAGTGGCCACTGCCTGGAGGGAAGACGTTCCCACCCAGTCTTGTATCCTGACAGCTGGCATTCTAGGACTGTGTACTAGGCAGATACCATTGGAGGCTTAAGAGACATTGGTAAGCAAGGCAAATACAATACCGTGTTGAATTTTCCTTCCCATGTGATAAAGGTGATACACACACACACACACACACACACACACACACACACACACACAAGTTAGACCGCACCCTGGGCTAGCTTACACAGTGGGGAAGCCCTTTCTCCAAAGGTGTTATGTAAGCCAGAGTTCTAAACAACAAGGAAACAGCCAGGTGAAGATCTAAGGGAAGAACATTCTAGACTGTGAGACTTGGAGTACAAAGTCTCTGAAGCAGAGAGGAGCGTGAAGCACTGGTAACGACAGAGAGGGGGCCACTGAGGCAGGAGCTCTGTGGATTGAGGAAAAGGACAGGAAAGAAGGGGTGGAGCTGATGTGTAGGACCTGAAAGTGTGGGGAAAGAGGGGGTTTGTATCCTCAGGCTGACAGAACGACATTAGCTATGACAGTCAGACATCAATCCCTCCAACATGTGTCTCTCTCCTCTCTTCTGCCATCTATAGATTGTTTCTCCTCAATAACANATACTTTAGTCTGCCAAACACCTCCAGGGCTCTGACAGAAGCCTCTGTAATTACATTTAACCTGAAAACATTCAATTCTTAGGTCAAGGGGAAAGAAAATCTTCAGATGGAATTAAGGAATGATTTCTAAGTAAGTGCTGTCTTTTTGCAAAACCAAAAGAATAATGGCTAAAAGAAATTGGTGGCTCAATTTCCTGTAACATTAAAGAAGTCTATATTTGGTCTGTCCAGGAGTGTTATACAACTCTTATGAAAATATCAGAAATCAAGCTCCTTCCAGTACATAATCTACCATCTCTAGTGTTTGGTCTTTAACTTCTTGGTCCAAGAAGGAAGCTGAAACTCCATCTATTACATCTTTGTTCCAGGTAGCAGATGGGATAGATATTAAAAAAAAAGGTGTGTGTGTGTGTGTGTGTGTGTGTGTGTGTATGCTTGCTACCTTTAGGGAAACAAGAATTGACATTTTTTGTTGTTGTTGCGTTTATTTTGTTGCTAAAATTTAATCATATGGGTCTATCCAGCTTTAAGGGGCCTGGGAAGAAACAGTCTTTGAGATTGGTGATAATGTGCTCTAGCAAAAATTTAGGCTCCATTATGAAAGAAGGAAAGGGTAGTTTTCAGGAAGCAGCCAGCAGCTGAGACATTCCTCTTCATGAGACGACATTCCTCTTCATTCTCAAAAGTCACCAGTTTTATTTAGTTGTGAGTTCACCTTGACAGTCCATGGAAAACTCTTAAGCCATCTAAAGGCAGCAACTCTGACTTGCAGTGAGCTGAGAATGCCTTCCCAATACCCAATCTGAATCCCAACAAAAGCCACTCAAGGGACAAAGTGATGATTTCGGCTCACAGTTAAGGTTTCATTCCATCATGGCAGGAGTCACAGTGGCAGGAGCTTGAGGTGGTTGGTCACATTTTATCCTCACTCAAGAAGCAAAGAGTCACAAATGCTGCTAGGCCAGTTTCTTTCTTTTTATGGAGTCCAGGGAATGGTGCCGCCCACAGTGGGCAGGTCATCCTACCTCAATTAAGCCAATCAAGATAACTCCTCATAGGCATGGCTAGACTTAATCAAGGTAACCCCTCACAGTGAGCCTGGAAGCATAGATCTCCTGTGTGATTCCAAATCCTGTCAAGTTGAGTCATTATTAACTGCCACACCCACCTCAGAGACCATCTGTCACACTGTCACCAAAAGCCTACTTGGTGCTCCACAGACTGGACTAAGGATGCTTCTAGTTCAATAGCCACCAAGCAGTCAACACTGGGAAGCAGTAAAATACATGAATGGAAAATGCGGTAAAAGACTTAAAAGATTGGGCTGATGACACAGCTCTACAGTTACGTACTTGCTGCTCTGGCAGAGGACTAGGGTTCAGTTCCTGGCACCCACATGTCAGCTCACAACCATTCATAACCCCAATGCTCAGGGGTCCAATCTTGGCCCCTGAGGGCCCGGCACACACCCGGTGCACATACACACACGCAAACAACACATACATCAAATAAAAACAAGCCATTTAAGAAATGTTTTAAGAATACTTAAAAGATGCTCTGCACTTGTTGGAGAGTCAGCTACATCACAAGAAATGACAATGTGACAGTCTGGAGAGAAGAACAGTGGACTATGGGGCTTGATATTTCCTGGGGCAGCTTGGAAGATCCCTTCTTGAACTCCTAGGACTGGAATGTAAAATGACACGCAGTCCAGATGTTCTTAATCAAGGTTCAGAGTCAAGACAAGGGTGCCCAGAGAGAGGTGAAATGGGAAATTGGTTTGAGACACTTCTGGCACCGTAGATTTGGCTGCAGTAGTCTATCAGAATGAACTAAGCCCAGAAGTATGTCTGAAAATTCAGCTGTGACGGAGTGTGCAATTTCTAATGAGGCATTCTATGGAGACCGCAAAGTAGCTTGGCTAAGTCTGACTAACCCCATGTAACAGCAGCAGAACTAGGTAGAGCTCTACTCTTTTCATGAATATTTACTGTCTGCTCCAGGTTAGCTAGGGAAACAATGGCATCCAGGTTGGCTTCAGTTCCTGTGTTCAGAGGCTTAAAGTTAAGACAGGAGACCCACAGCTGAGGTACGCATTGTGAACAGTGTTATAGGAAGAGTGAGTCAGGGTCAGAGGGTTGCATGGCTCAGCCATACATACTCTGTCTAGACACAGTAAAAGAGACAGCTTGGGAAAACAGCCCCTTGGAAGATCTTTTATATAGTAGTAGTAGTAGTAGTAGAATTATTATATACACAATATATTAATGATATTATATATTAATATTATAATTAAATTATTATTATTATTATTATTATTATTATTATTATTAATTGTACCAGCATTGGAGAGATGGTTCAGCAGTTAGGAGCACTCATTGCCCTTAATAGACAACCCAGGTTCAGTTCCCAGCCTCATGGTGGTTCACAACCATTTATAACTCTCTCCCAGAAATCTGATGCCCCTTCTGGTCTCCTTGGGCACTGCATGCACATGGTGCACTTGCGTGCACGCACATAAAACATTCAAACACATAAAAAAATCCTTTAAAAATTTGCATAAAAGGGTTGGGAAACGGCTCTGTCAGTGAAGTAAAGTGCTTGTGCATTTGTGAGGACCTGAGTTCATATCACCAGAACTCATGGAAAAGCCAGTGGCCCCTGGCTTAGTACTGAGGGCCACTGAGGCAAGCAGATCGTGGGGACTCTCTGGCCAGCTCATTTAGCCAAAACATTGCGATTCAGGTTCAGTAAGAGACACTGTCTCAAAAAATGAAGTGGAGAATGATAGAAGACTCTTCATGTTGACCTCTGGCCTCCACTGGCACCCACATGGGTGATACATTCCTTTCTATGTTCCCACACACACTAATAATAACTGTAGTAAGAACACATAGCATAAATAAACTCTAAGCATACAATTCATCATTGAAAACAATTGATAATACAGGTCTCTAGACCTTACCCTGCTTACCTGAAAGGTTACATTCATTGAGTGGTAACTCTTTACTCCCACCTCTCAGTCCCTAGCAACCAACCAGCATTCTATGACATAAGTTCCACTTCTGTGGACACCTCCTGTAGGTAGAGTCCTTCAGGATTCCTGGGACTGGCTTTTTTCAGTTGGCATAAACTCCTTGAGGCTCAGTATGGCTCAGTGCCTTCTCCCATTTTTAGGCTGTGTTATTCCCTGGTGTCTTATGTGCCATGTTTTTTTCTCTTCATTCTTCTGTTGGTAGACATTTAGGCAGTTTCTACATCTTGGTTTTTGGGAATCCTGCTCCAGGGAACATATGTGTAAGAACCTCTTGGAGATCCTGATTTTAACTCTTTCTCATTTTCTGTGTGTCTCTCTGTGTGGTGTGCTTGTATGTCTCTATGTGTGTTTGTTTGGGTGAGGGTGCACATGCAAGCAGCTATGCCAGTGGAGACCCAAGTTTGACTCTGGGAATCTCCCTCCATTGCTCTTCTGCTTCATTCATTGAAGCAGTGTGGTGGTTTGAATGAGAATGGCTGCCAGAAGCTCATATATTTGAATACTTGGTCTGAAGTTGGTGGAACTGTTTGGGAAGGATTAGGAGGTGTGGCCTTGTTGGAGGAGGTGTGTCACTGGTGGGCTTTGAAGTTTCAAAAGTCCATGCCATTACCTGTTAGCTTTCTCTCCCTCCACCTCCCTGCCTCATGACTGTTGTCTCAACATACTGCAGTGCCATGCTTGCCTGCCTGCTGCCATGCTCCTTGTCATGATGGTCATGGGCTCTAACCCTCTGGAATCTTAAACCCCAAACCAAATTTATAAATTGCTTTGGTCATGGTGTTTTGTCCTGGCAATTGAAGGGTAGCTAAGACAGGCAGTCTCTCTCAGCCCAGTCCATCACTAGACTCCATAGCATTTACTCTGGATCCTCTGTCTCAGCCTTCCAGGAACTACAGGTGGGTATCAAGTACTACTTGGAAATTTTATGGGTTCTGAGAATCCAAAATCTGTCCTTATGCTCACAAAGCAAGCTTTAACTTCTGAGCTATCTCCTTAGCCCCTGACACTCTTGGTTAAATATACAGATTATGTTGTAATTTTATGACTTAATTCTAGTTTTAGGTATTTTGGGGGGCTTTTTCTTTTATGTGTATGGGTATGGATGTCTTACCTTCACAAACGTATGTGCACCACATGTATGCCCTGTGCCTGCGGAGGCCAGAGGAAGGTATCATATCCCCTGGAGCTGGAGTTACAGATAATTGTTGGCCTCTATGTGGGTGCTGGGAATTGAACCTGGGTCCTCTGTGCCAACTCTTCAACCCTAGTTGTAGTTTTTTGAGGACCTGACATAATTCTTTGCCATAGTGGATACACCATTTTACTTTACCACTAACAGTGTATAAGGGTTCCAATTATAAGGTTCACACCCTTACACACACACACACACACACACACACACACACACACACACACAGACATGCACACGCACATTTGTACATGCATGCATGCACACACACATATGCACACATACACACCACATTAAACTAGCCACCCTAACATGTGGAATAATATTTCATTGTGGCTTCAATTTGCATTCCCCTGGTAATCAGTGCTGTTTGGCACTTTGTCTATTCCTGTTGGATTGTTTGTATGTCTTCTTTGGAGAAAATTCTCTGCTCTATTTCGTTGTTTTCTTGTTATGCTGTATGAACTCCTTGTATATTTTGGATGGCTTCTTGTCAGGTAAATGGTTATAAATATTTGCATCTATTCCACAGCATACCTTTTTGCTGACCCTTTGCAGTGCGGAAGCCTCTCAGTTTTAGTTGCTACTTTTGGTGTCACAGTTTGTGTTTTTAGCCACCAATCCACTTCTTCAGTGTCAGATATGTCCTGAGTTTCTGGTACCTTGACATACTTTATTTAAATTTTAAATTTAAGTTTCTTTTTTTGGAATTTTAAGGGTGTCNATAGTAGAGATTTAAGAGGCTAAAATTACACCTTCTATAATTTTATATCTTTGTCAGTAGGATGAGGAGGTTGTACATAGAAAATAAAAATGCTCTTCCCTTATTTTTCATTTTGTTAATTTAGTAAGTTACACTGATGAACTCCCAGTGTTGAGCAGATGCTGTATTCCCAGGATGGAAGCCAGTTGGCTGTGGTGGATTATTATTTTCATAATCGATGAGATTGATTTTCTTAAATTCCTGAAGGCATTTTAAATCCTGTTTACAAGGGATATGGATTTGTAATTTTCTTTCCTTGTGATGTCTTCATCGGGTTTCAGCATCAGAATAATAATACCGGTTGAACGGAACAAGCCAAGAAGAAATTGTTCCTTCCTCTAA
This sequence comes from Neotoma lepida, assembly GCA_001675575.1. Taxonomy (NCBI): domain Eukaryota; kingdom Metazoa; phylum Chordata; class Mammalia; order Rodentia; family Cricetidae; genus Neotoma; species Neotoma lepida. Next base: position 118,202 of record LZPO01066511.1, read on the forward strand.
GTTCTGAAAACATTTGAGTTGGATTGGTGTTGTTTTATCCTTTTAAGTTTCTGAAAAATAATTGCCAGGATGTCATCTGTACCTATCATTTTCTTGGTGAGGATGTTGTAATTGTGGATTTAATTTCTTGCATATATAGAATACTTCAGTTGTTTGTGGCTTCTTGAGATAATTTTGGTGTTTGTGTTTTTCAAGGAATTTGTCCATTTTATCTACNTTGTTGAATATATTAGCATGAAGGTGCACTATATTTTCCATGCTTTCAAGGGAATCTTTTAAATATAATTAATGTACAATAACTTGTGCATATTGATGGGTAGTAGTCTAGAGAGTTTTGACATATATGAAATCATGCTATGGCTAGTTTCTGCACACTGTGAAGGTACGCCTCTTCCCTCAGGAGGTTTTCCTGACTTTGCATGAGCTGCAGGTGGTACCCTCCTAGATGTTGGGGGGTTCTTTCCACAGGCTCACACTTTGGATATCAGCCCTCCATCAGTACCGAGTGAGGAGCCCACAAACCGCTGCTGTTCTCAATCCAGCCCTCTTCTCTGGCAGTCTCCTGTCATCCCAAGCCACCTCTTCTCTCAGGACCAGCCACACCATCTCCATGAACAGGACCTCTACCAGGTTGGCCTCATGCTCCTTATCCCTGCCTAGGCCTCGTGCCTCTTTTCAGAGAGTTGGAGGGTCAATTACAGGATTCACCTCATTACTTTCTGCGCCTTGGAAATCACTGACCCCATGCTACATGAAGCCCAGTGCATGAAAAGCATCCATTTCATATATTTCTTCTAGCTTTTTATGTTGTTTTGTGTAGGTGGATGAATCTGTTGACTGCTCCATAGGTTTCAAAACTGTTGCTCAGCACACAACACCTTTTGGCATTATTACACCGTTTGGATTAATTTACCGTTTTTGAAATATTCTTCTTTGTCTTTGGTTATTTACCATATTCACAGGTCTGCTTACAAATAGCCCCACTCAAACTTTCTTACAAAAAAGNACTATTGCATCCTTTAGCTTTTGCTCTCTCTTTTCTGTGTTTAAATATACTGCTCTCACACACGTATGTGTCTGTATAGTCTCCGCTTCTTTATTATTCTCAGTGTGTTTGCTTTTAACTGAAGATTTAGGCTAACCCCTCTCAANACATCTTTATATGACAATAGAAGTGCTAAGAATGCTCTGTCTAACACGGTGACTATTAAGCACTTGAAATATGCCTAGAGTCACAGAGGCACTAAGTTGATTTTGTTCAATTTTAAATCAATGTAAATAGCCAGCCCTGTGTGGCTAATGACTAGTGTCTTAGAGATGGCTAACTATGGACTATGTACATTTAATATAATTATTAATAAGGTTGGGCTTAAGCTTGCCATCTTGTTCTTTTNTTTTTATTTTTATTTTTCAAGAGCCAGGCTAGATAGCTCAGTGGTTGAGTTCTTGCCTTGCATTTGCATAGCCCTGGGCTCCGAAGCCAGCACCACACACACAAAGAAAACGCAGTTTCCATTTCTACTTTGTACATGTATCTTATTTCTCCTTTAAATTTAGATTTAAAACAACTCTGTATCTATGTGCATGCACTGGATAGTTTTATATCAACTTGACATAAGCTAAAGTCATCTGAGAGGAGGGAACCCCAATTAAGAAAATGCTTCTATANGATTGGGCTGTGAGCAAGACTGTAGGGCATTTTCTTAATTAGTGATTGGTAGTGAGGGCCCAGCACATTGTCGGTGGTGCCACCCTTGGGCTGGTAGTCCTGGGTTCTATAAGAAAGCAAGCTGAACAAGCCAGTAAGCAGCACCCCTCCATGGCCTCTGCACCAGCTCCTGCCTCCAGGTTCCTGTCCTGTTTGAGTTCCTGTTCTGACTTCCTTTGAAAATCAACAGCAATATAGAAGTTTAAGCCAAATAAACCCTTTACTCCCTGTCTTAGGGTTTCTATTGCCATGAAGAGACACCATGATCATGCCAACTCTTTTAGAGGAAAACATTTAATTAGGGATGGCTTATAGTTTCAGAGGTTTAGTCTATTATCATCATGGTGGGGAGCATGGCTACGTGCAGGCAGACATGGTGCTGGAGAAAGATCCACAGGCAGCAAGAAAAGACTGCCACACTGGGCATGGCTTGATCACCTGAGATCTCCAAGCCCACCCCCTAGTGACACACCTTCTCGAACAAAGCCACGTCTACTCCAACAAGGCCACACCTCCTAATAATGCCACTTCCTATGGGGCATTATTTTTTTTTAAAGGACAATTTTTATTTAAACCACCACACTCCTTAACTTGCATTTTGGTCATGGTGTTTTATCTCAGCAACACAAACTCTAACTAATACAGTGCATCTGTCTGTGGTGTGTGTGTGTGTGTACATGTGTGCACTCATGAATACATTAATACAGGTGCCTAAGGAAGCCAGAAGAAGGCATTGGATACCTGGAACTGGAGATACAGGCAGTTGTTGGCTATTCCACATGGAAGCTCTGTAGGAGCAATAAGTACANGAGCTTAACTAGTACTAAGCACTCTCAAGCCCCAATAATGTCTTCCTTTTTGTTTCAAATAGTTTTTCTGATTGTACTNCTGTCTTAGTTTGGTTTGTGTGTGAACTTATTTTAGATTTTTCCATATTCATCTTTAATTACCGTCTGCCTTTAAATCACAGCCTTCCTCCACACACTGTAGAAGTATGCAGGAGTCTCTGTGACCTCCAGGGCCAGCAGAGTGATGACTGTTTGTTGGGAGGCAGGAAGGCAGTTTCGTTCAACACGAATCAGTGGNCACTGTTGGTTCAAACTTCAGGAGTTTGACCCCAAGTAGTTTATTTTAGGCATATTTAAGCACAGCAAAATGTGGTAAAAAAAAAACAAAAACAGTTTGGTGATAATTAACTCAATCACACGTGCACAACAAAGTGTACATCATCTCCTTGAGGAAGGAAGATAAATAGAGACCAGATGTGACTATATCAAAACTGTTTGTAAAGTCCATAAAGACGGATCCTCTAGATTGACTGAGAAAAACAGCTTATGATAAGGGGAAGGTCCAGTGCCGGAAAAGTCTCTGGCCACACAGATAGAGGAAAGGTCACCNGGCTAGTAAGCATGTCTGATCTCAGCCCTCTGAGCAGATAACCGGTATTGCATGCCTTCTCTTGAAGGGACAGCCCTATGCGCTCAACATTCCAAGTTCCCCTAGTGCTTGTCTGTGAACACAAAGACCTCCATGCCTCCTACAGAAGTATGCTCTATTTCCATCCATCACACTTTTGTTATATATGAATTTCCACAAATTGTATCACCTCATAACATATTACTAATTTTAAGCAACCAATTATCTTAATTAAGGATTTTTTTTAAACTAAGAAAAAAAAACATGTCATATGTTTCTGCATTCTTCAGTCACTTCTGATTTCTTTGTGTAACTCCAAGTTCACCTGGTGTCATCTTTTCCCTTGAAAAACTTCATTTGCTGGAGCACCCGGTACAGCTGCATTGGTGAAGAGTTCCTTCAGCTCTTGATCATCTCAAAATGCTCCCATTTATCTTCATTTTGAAGATTTTTACAGGGCATATAATTCTTGGATAGTTTACTTTTTATTCTGTTACTTAATTTCTCTTCATTTGCTTCTGTTTTGTTTGTTTACAATTTCTTCCTAGAAATCTACAGTCATTGTCATTGTGGTGGTTTGAATAGGAATGGCCCCCATAGACTCATGTATTTGAAGGCCTGGCCTACAGGGAGGGGCACGATTAGGAGGTGTGGCCTTGTTGGAGGAAGTGTGTCATTGTGGAGGCGAGCTTTTAGGTCTCATATATGTTCAAGCTATGCCCAGTGT
>LZPO01066512.1:32587-45224 GCA_001675575.1 Neotoma lepida
TGTGTGTGTGTGTGTGTATACAGAAATGCCCACGTACTTCTCTGCATGCATGTGGATGCCAGAGGTCTATGTTAAGTGCTTTGTTGATTACTTCTCACCTTACTTTTTGCAGCAGGGCCTCTCTCACTGAGCCTGGAGCTCAGAGATTCAGCTAGCCTTGCTGGCCAGTGAGCTCCAGTGAACTGCCTGTCTCTACTTCTTCAGCACCACTGGGATTGCTCTGTTCTTAGGCCGTCTGCAGTTTTGATGGCCCCGCTTCCATTCTGCCTCCAGACAGTGTCCTGGTTTCCTTCTGTTTGAGGAAGCAGTAAAGTGGGCTCTGGACCCCACCATTTCAGACTCCTGGAGTGATCCTTGGGAACTCTTTCTCAGCTCTGGTGTAGNCCAAGTTCAGCTGATTGAGTTTTCTCTCCCAAAGCCTTGGACTTTGAAACAGAATAAGGGAAATGAGAAGAGTGGGTAGGATCCCTGTGTCTGTCAGCGATGGCCAGCAGAGGGACAGACAGTTGATTGGGTGTTGTCATTGTATTTGGTGGAACTGTTCCCTTTCTGAGAGTTGCAAACCTGGATCTTTAGCTCCCAAGCCCTCTATGGGCCACAGTTATCTTTGATGAATATTCCTCTTATATTCAGTCAGTCAGAGTTATATTCTACTGTTTGCAACTATGATATCTTAAAACTGGAAAAGGCCAGTTGCTTTCTCCAGAGCATCCTAAACATTTTACCAAGTTACAAGTGTGAGAGTTCAAGCACACACCTGAAACAGTGTCCCTCTGTTGCTACAGAGACACTTGTGCAGTGGGGCGTTGGCTTCCTCTTGACCCTCCCACTGGATGATGCTGTCTTCTGTTCTTGACTCTTGTCACAAATGGCAAAGACTGCACTGTTCTGAGCTTAGGACATNACCACATTCTTTATGAAACCTTCTTTGATTTTTCTCCCTAGGACAGAGAGAGTATTGGGCACATAGTTATTTAGACCCACTTATTGACGTTTATAAATTCATAGTGATTGAAATTTCCTTCAAGGTGGGCAGCATGTGTCTTACCCTTGTGTTCCCAGGCTAGTTTTAAATTTTTTAAAAATTAAAAAATGTATTTTTACTATATGTGTATGTGCATGTGAGTGTGTGTGTGTGTGTGTGTGTGTGTGTGTGCATGTGCCAACATCCCACAGGAATTGGTTCTCTCCTAACATCACATGGGTCCTGAGGATCATACTTGGGTCATCAGGCTTGTTTGAAAGTGCCTTTACCCACTAAAACATCTCACCAGTCCTAACATGTTTTTAAAATTATAATTATGAACACATATTTACCACACCAATATTAATGGGCTTTGCCGTGGTAGTCCCATGTACGCATTCGTGGTGAAATGGCCATGTTCATCCACCCTTCTCTACTGTTATGTCCCCTACAAGTTGTCCCAACCCTTACCGGTGCCTGAGAACACTGTTTCAGAGCAGGTGTTTCATATTTTATTGTGGAATGAATGAATGGATTGATCATGAAGCTGGCACTGTTCTTTTCATTACACAGCATGATGGTTAATACTGATTGCCAACTTGACAGGATCAAGACTCACCCAAGACAGGCCTCTGGGTACACCCACGAGGGGGTATAGGTTAGGCTAGTCTCTGAAAATGCCTAGGAGGCATTATCTAGATGAGGTTAGTTGAGGTGGGAAGACCCACCTTCACTGTGGGCAACACCATCCCATGGGCTGGGAGCCTGGAGAAATGGGGTTGAGCATTGCCAATCATCCTCTGCTTCCTTGCCGTGGAAAAGTGATCAGCTTCAGCTCCCTCTTGCAGTCATGACTNCACATCTTGGTACGCTGCACTCTTGACCTGTGTGTTAAAATAAAACCTTCCCTCCTCCGGCTGCTTTTGTCCAGGCATTTTATCATAGCAACAGGAAAGGCAACTAGCATGTGCCTGTCTTAGCACCGGGGAGATGATACTGACAGCACAAAGGGAAGCAAGGTGCATGCTGGTAAAGCTGCCTGGAAACTACCTTCTTGTGCATACACTTACACCTGGGCACTGGGGCTTTATTGCTTCTCCCATCAAGAAGTGGTCTTACTTTTCCTATCATTGATCTGGCCTTATAACTTAGTTTGAGACCGAGAGAATTCTCTATCTAGCCTCCAAGAGCTTTGCAATTACCGCTATTGCTTTTTCAGGTTGCTGGCCAGAGTCCACCATGAAAAGCATCGCTGGCCAGCCTGCTGGAGCTGGAAAAATCACAGCACTGTAGCCAACACCAGTCGCCTGGTGTGTGAACGGGGCTGTTCCCTAGCATCCCTCCTGGACGAACAGTCAGATGATTGGAGCTGCCTGAACGAGTTTGCAGAGAGCAGCAGAAGCAATGCCTGCAGAGAGCAGCAGAAGCAATGCCTGCTTGCACAGATGCTCTCAGCCTGGACTGCTGCCCTGCAGAGCTGTGGACACAGGAATGTGGTTAAGTGGCTAAATTTTANGTGGTTTTATTATGCAGCAAAGAACTGATGTGGATACTGNGAAACAATGAGCAGAAGAACAGGGGTTCACTGTCTCCCTAATAGTCTCTATTCAACAGTTGTGAGTATTTGCCCCTGTGTCCATTTATGACGCTGACTATGGGGAGTGATCACCATTGGTCCCTGGCTCTTTGCTACCTGGGTTAATTACTAGGGAGGCCATCACAAAAGACCACAGGCTGGGTGGTTTAACTTCATAGAAATTAACTTTCCTGCAATTTTGGGGTTTAGAAGTCACTAGACTAACATGGCAGACTTGATTTTTTTTTCTAAGATCTCTCCTTGGCTTATTTATGTATGGTCATCTTTTCATGGTACTTACACAGTGATTGTGACTTTACTTTTCTTACGAGAGTACCAAAAGTAAGTTATTTTATTCTAATTACCTGTGCTAAAGGGTGGTGGTTGAGATAGGCTCTTACTATATAGCCCAGGCTGGCCTTGAACTCCTGAACCACCAAGTTTAACAGCCCAAGTGTTGGAGTTGCAGTTGTGTAGTGCTGCACCTAGCTCATAACTACCTCTTTAAAGACTTGTTTCCAAAACCAGGTACAAACTGAAGTACTGGGTATGAGGATTTCACCATCTAAATTTGAGGTGATGTAATTTGTTTCACGGGGAGTGCCTGAAGATTGGACATTAGCTTATTTTAGTAGCACTTCCTATTGGTATTTGCTGAATTGATTCTATCAAGCTCAGTGTGACTGACAGTTAAATGGCCAGGACCATTCTGAGCTGTTTCCTTCCAGGTTTGTGAAAAATCAAAACAACTTAAGGAGTGTACAGGTCCCTATGGGTCCTGCCTGTTCAGCCATCGATCTCTTCCTTCCTGTGTTCTAGATGACTGAACATTTCCCAAAATCTCACTGCCAAATGCAAGAAGAAAGAACTGAGGTGGGAGGAGTCCAGCCATCCATGGAGGTCACTGCAACCTGAGGCTGACACTATTGTATTCCTGGTGTGGAAATATCCAAATAAAAACTGCAGGTGTCCCTAGAATAAATGGTTGGGGTGGTATAGCATTCACTTCCGCAAGAGAAGCAAACTTACATGCACTTTTAGAATTGGAGCTGGCACATCGGCAGGCAGCCCATCAGTGCAGTCAGTGACAGGATGGATGTGCACGTGGGTGGATTGGATGTTGGCCTTTGTCAATCAATACACACNCAGCAAAGAAGGAATTGAGTTGCTAGAATCATCTAGATTTCTAAGGAGCAATCAGTTAGTATTTATTGAACGTTCACCGCCTGTGAAGCCCTGTATAATAGGCTGTGAAGAAAGATTCCTGTCTTGACTCTTGCTGTGTAAATACTTTCTGAAACATCCGAGTCAACATTCCTGCCTAATTAAGTCTCAGTTAGCTTGTAAGGCTGAGCCTGATGGCTTGGCTCCTCTGCAGCCCGAGGGTGTTAGTTCCTATTTCTAGTGATCATTGGGAGAAGGCTGGAATTAACTGTGAAGATGACTGGGCTGTTTGTCAATGGATCCAGCTCATTCTCCTGTTCAAAGGGCTTTTGATGAAGATATCATGGGACCAGAGAGATGGCTCAGTGGTTAAGAGCACTTGCTGATCTCCCAGAAGACCCAAGTTCAGTTTTCAGTGCCCACATCCAGTGGCTTACAGCCACCTGTAACTTAAGCCCCAGGGTATCTGACACCCTCTTTGGGACTTCACAGGCACTTGCACACATGTGGCCCACGAACACACACAGAGATGCATACACATAAATAAAAATAAAAATNAACATTATAAAACTTGTGATGGATGTCAGATTTGGATTATTAGCCTCAGATCTTTGGAAACGACTAAACCAGGACTACTGTGCCAGACATTGTAGAACCCAGTGGGTTATTTAAGGACTCTGCCTAGAAATTGCTCATTAATGAATTCCTGAAAATCACAGAAACCATGGCTTGTAGCATTAGAAAGGCTACTTCACCAAAAACAGTGTGTACGGTGAAAACCAGTTTGTTGGGTTATATGAAATTTCATATAATGTATTTAACTCTATATAATGATCACTGATATTAGTCAGGTCATTGGCATTGCTTGCCTTGTGGATATACATGTACAAGAAGATACCAAGGGACCTGTATATAGAAACATGTTTGTGCAAGAGAAGGGTCTTTGTTAAACTTTGTGAGATGCATTCCTAGGAGAAAGGCCATGGGAATGGGTACTGGCAGGGTTCTCTGTCATTAAGNNCAGAATGAAGGGCTGAGGAGATAGGTCAGTGTTCAGCATGAGGACCAGGGTTCAGATCCCCATAAATCCATGTACGTCCTGGGTAGATGTGGCAGTCTGATTATTCTTCCAGCCACAGAAGGCAGAGACAGAATCTTCTGAGCAAGCCAGCTGANGAGACTAGCCATATCCACAAACTCTGGGTTTGACTAAGAGATCCTGACTTAACGCCTAAGATGGAAGAGAAATCAAGGATGATTCCTGACATCAATCTTAGGCCTACACATGTGCCCAAATGTGCAACCCTACACCCCAAAGTATACACTCATACCACACATGCATGCACGTGTGCACATACACGAAAAATGAAAAAAAAAAGAACTAAACAAATCTATTATGAAATTTGTAGTGCATGGTCATCATTCATATTGGCTTTCCCTGGAACCTGGAAGAATACCTTCTGAGGGTTGAATGAGCTGAGGCAACCAGTGACACAGATAAAGTGACAACCCCCTCAACCTCCCTCCCCTCAAAACAAAAAACCATAGAGCATGTTACATCTTCCATAGGGAGACACTCAGCAACTCTTCTTCATAGCTGACTGGATGATGTCTCTGTGGGAGGCTGTGTGATGCAGCATTCTCATGTAGCCCCCAGATATTCTGGCACTTGTAGCGTTCCTTCAAAGCAGTTGCTCCTTGGACCCTTCATTCTTTTTGAGACGATTAAATGAAATAATCGTGTATGAGGCACTTAGAACTTCAAAGCTTTTTGAAGCTTTTTGATGCTTTTTCATCACTTTTCTTCTACCTTTGCTGCTTTTTAAAAAGATTTCTTTTTGTTCTTATTTAGAGGTGTGTGTGTGTGTGTGTGTGTGTGTATGTGTGTGTGTAGTACCAAAAGGGGCCAGAAGAGGGTGTCAGATCCCGTGGAGCTGGAATTAGAGATAGTTGTGGAGCCTATACATGGGTGCTGGGAACCACATTAGCCCTCTGGAAGAGCAGCAGGTGCTTTTAATCACTGAGCCATCTCTTGTCTTGAGGGTGCCACCCNGTAACTAAACAGGCACAAAGAGATCATTCAGTGTCCCCCAAAATGTGCTTTTTCAATAGCTAAAGGTGAGAAAAATTTCCCTTTTTACTGCTTGCACAGCTGCTTCCTTTCCTAGGGAGCATAAGAAATGTCCAGGGAGGACTGGATTCCACATCTCTCTGATCTCATCCTCAAAAGAACCAGGAGANTTCTCCTGGTGGGAAGCTGAGACGCCTGCAGATGGCAAGTGAAGCAGATAAATATCAGCACTTGAGGGAACAGCACACCACAGAGGAAGCTCTTCAGGGTGCATATTGATCATGACAGCATGAGCTTCAGGGGGCCTTGTTTCTTTGTTGCTAGCAGANGGTGATGAGGATGATTGTCAGGTCTGAGTGAGCTGGAGAAAGAACTTGTTTTCAATATTTATGATTAAAAAACCCATACAAGTATATCACACATAAACACCTTCTGCCTATCCATGTATCTTCCCTCTTCTAGTCTCCTCCCCTTCCATTAGTTTAGTTCCCTTTGTTTCCCATCTAATATATACATTATATAGTTTTATGCATTTGTATAAAGATCTAGGAACTACAAATGAGAGGAAATATGTGATCTTGATCTTTCTGAAAATGGCTTGATTTGCTTATTATAAGTATCTATAGTTATAGCCATTTTCTTATGCACAACATAACNTTGTTCTTTTTCATATCTGAAAACGATTNCATGTTGGACACTAATATATTGGGTCCATAACTTAGCTGTTGTGAATAGTGCCACCACAGATACTGGTGTGCAAATATCTCTGAGTATGAAGAATATTGAAGCTGGAGAGATGGCTCAGTTGTTAGAAAACTTATTCTTTCAGAGGACCTGTGTTTGGTTCCCAGCACACACATGGCAGCTCACAACCACCTATAACTCCAGTTCCAGGGAACTAGTGCCATCTTTTGTCTTCTTTGGGCATTGCACGTATGCATTGCACAGACAGACATGAAGGTATAGCACCCATACATATGAAAATCATAAAAACATTTAAAAAANAACATTTCCATATTCTTAAAACAGAAAGGATTTTTTTTATATTTATTTATTTTTAAGACAAGGTTTCACTATATAGCCCTGGCAGGCCTGAAACTCACAGATGTCTTCCTGCCACTGCTTCAAGGACTTGGAATAAAGATGTGCTGACTCTAAAAGAAACATTGGTAAATTCAACCATATTAAAACTAAGACCTTCTGTTCAGCAGGACACACCCACAGGAAAGTGGAAGCACAAATTACATGATGGGAAATGTATTGTTAACAGTCATCATTACAAAAGACTTCTGTCCTGAGACCTCACGCTTTCAAATCAAGAATGGGACAATTCAAAAGAAAAATAATTGGTAAAAGATTTGAACCCGCTCTTCATACAAATGAAATACAAGTGGTGCGTAGTCAGATGAGAAGGAGCTTAGCCTCATTAGCCTCATTACTCATCAAGGAAATGCAAATGAACCCACCAAGGAGTGTCATTACAAGCTCAGCAGAACGCTGGGATTCAACACTCTGAAACAATGGATACTGGCGGGGATCCAGACTAGTGAAGATTCTCCCTGTGCAGCTGGGACATTAAACAGAGCAAACTCCACAGAAGACGGCCATGACGAACAGCCATTTTCTGCACGCATACCTTCTTGGACAAATCATACAGTCTGCACACTAACCTTTCTCTTAATTGACCCAAACACACATGATGCAACCCGTGTCTATTAACAGAGCTGTGAATGAATACATCACACTATCTGAATACAGTTATGGTAGGACATATTTAGAAGCAAAAAGAGAGGGGGTCACACCTCCTCACAGTAACACAAATGACATTAACAAATAAGTTGATTAGTCATAATCGTGAGACAAAANGTGTCCCTCCTTTCGTGGTCAGTATCACAAGNCCTATCCACTTCTTTAATGCTGGGGAGAGACAAAAAGAAATCCCTGATCNTCACCAAGCATAAAGTATGCAAAGCTCAAGAATTTCCCCTGGCCTTTTCATCCAAGGTTGTAGACCTGGCTTTTATGTGTGAGTTGCAAAAACCAAAACAAGCTTCAGAGTTAATGGGGTGTTTTCTTAAAAAATAGCATATTTACATTTGAAAAGAGTCTCCTGGGGAAAGTGCAGAAAGTATCTTTGTGGGTCACTGGGAGTGTCCCTCCTGAAGAAGCTGGCATTTCCAGTGGAAATGGTGAGGGCTAAGGCTCATTTGTGAAGCTGTGTGATGTTCTGGTTACATTTCNTTTGCTGTGATAAAGTACCCATCAAGATCCANCTTAGAGGGGAAAGGATTTATTTCGACTTAGAATTCCAGGCTACNGTCCATCATTGTGGGGGAAAATCAAGGCAGGAAATGAAGGCAGCTAGTCACATCACATCTGAGAGTACAGAGAATAAAAGCACGAGTGCTTCCTGCTCAGCTACCTTTCTTTACTGTCATACAGTTCAGGGCTCAGTCTGTGAGATGGTGCTGCCCACGTTCAGGATGGGTCTCCTCATCTCCGTGGAGGCAATCAAGACACTCCTCCGCAGACATCCTTTCAGACCAGCTGATGACCACAACCTCTGACTGAGATTCTATCCCTGGTGATTCNAGGTTGTGCCAGGTTTATAGAACTCATCATCACTCATCATCTAGAGCCTCTTCTATAGTCTGTTGACAAATGGCCCGGGTATTAATAGATGCGATGTGACAATTCCCCTGGTCTTNGGATTCAGAAGAAACACATGTGTATGGTTCTAACACCATGGTGGAGGGTGGCTAGATTTATTTATTTAATTTATAGAGCCAACATTCTCTAGGTAGTCATCCCCAATTGCTCCAGTTTCTCCTGTGTTTGCAGGAGAGGACAGCAGGACTGGTGTGAATGGCCATTGAAGGCATCCCTGACTTTCTCCTGCCTTTTCACCAGCAGGCTCCAGGAACTCNGAGGTCCAGGCCTGCCTTTGACACGCCATTAACTTTGGGTCTCAATTTTTTCCCCTGTACCNTGAGGAATTTGAATGAAGTGATCACTGAAGTCCATCTGAGCTCTGAAGCTACTCCTCTTACACATTTCCTGTGGACATTTTTCAAGGCAGCAATATGGATTTTACAACTTTAAATTCATTTCTTTGCTGCAGATTCCTTGCCTAGAGGTGGAATATCAGCTGGGTGCTTTATTTGGGATGGAGAATTCCTACATGGCAGTCCTTGTTGACGGGATAGACTGCCTGAGAATCAGCAGCCTAAATTCAATCTATTTTTATGACCTCAGGGTGTATTATGTGGCCCAGAGAAGCTGGGTGTGACACAGAGACTCTGTGTGCTGTGGCTCTTTCTGTTTTGAATGTATTTCAAATACCATGGAGAACATCAGCCTGGCCTGCAGCCTGGTTAGCTAGAATGTTGTTCATGGCTCTGATTAATCCTCCAGTGCTGGGAGCCCTGGCGGGCCTTTACTAGGTCCTCACAGTGCTTTCTGGAAAGCCTAGATGCTTCTCCTTCACCCTTCTGTGTCCAACACTCCAGCTCACCAGAGATGGTCCCCAAGAGGGAACTAGTTCGTTGTCATCAAGATAGCAGGTACAGGATCTAAAATGGCCCGTGGCAAGCCACAGAGTCTCACTTGAAATTTGTGACTTCCAGGAGATTTTTCTGTCTCAGGGCNCTTTCTGTCGTGGGCTTCTGATTTCGTATGCTTTTACTGTTTCTTCTACTATGATCTTTAAGTTTAATGCTTTCCCTACTGAATATATGTCCTCACGCTTATGGGGCAAGTGCATTACACACTGAGGCATGTCCCCAGCCCTGGCCTTGAGTTCTTAGCAAATGTCCCGTACCAGCCTTCTAATGCTGGCACTGCAGACATGAGCTACAGTGGCTACAATGGGCAAAATAGCTTTTTTTAAAAAACTTTCTTTTGATTTATTCTTTGTGTCTTTCACGTCATGCATCTCAATGCCATTCATTTCCCTGTCCTTTCATGTCTGCCCTCTGCCCTTGCAACCGCCTCCCAAAATAAAATAAAGTTTAAGAAGAAAGAAAGGAAAAAGAACTGTCTCTTATACACATCTAGATGTGTATAAGAGACAGGTGTGACACAGTGAGTCACACTAAAGCCTTTTATCCATACATCTTTACTTGGAAGTGTTCATTGCAAAGAGTCATTGGTCTGGTTCCTGGCCTCTGGTTTCTGCTACACTAGCAATGCTGGGCTCTCACTGGGACTCCTCTTGGATATGCTGTTGTTGCCTTGTGTCATGGAGATCCTCCAGCTTTGGGTCTGCAGGACTGGCCCCTTCAAGTGCTCCGGTAGATCTTAGATGGGGTGGATGTTGAGGTGGATCAACTTATAACCCTGGTTCTGGGCCTGAGTGCTGTGGAATAATCCTTCTGTACATTGTGACTATATATTATTCTCATTGATTAGTAAAGAACTGACTGGCTGGTAGCCAGATAGGAAGTATAGATGGGACAGCCAAACTGAGAATGCTGGGAGGAAGAAGGGTGGAGTCAGTGGAGTTGCCAGGAGACACAGAGGGAGCAAGACATGCTGGAGGACAGGTAAAGCCATGAGCCACGTGACAGTACATAACTGGAGGCAGTAGGGGGAAAGGGGAAGGGTATCTTTTCCCCATTCCCACTACCACACTGCAGATGAGGGAGGAGGTACCAGCTATGTCCCTCTAATGCCCTCAGAGCTGGCTCATCTGCACCCCTTTCTACAGGGTCAACTCTACTGTGCTGCCCAGGTGAAGCATAGGACTTGTTCTCCTGAATGCTGCAGCTGGTGAAGGGTTGGGTCAGGTCCCCCATCTGCTACAGATGGCAAGGGGCAAGGGGAGAAGGGCATCTTTCCCTTACTCATGCCACCACATGGCATACAATAGGGATGTGACCTGCTCCCCATTCTCTTGCCCTCAGGGACAGATTGCTCATGCCCCTGCAAACAGAGCTAGCTCTATTGTGCTGACCATGTGAGATGTAGAACCCTCTCTCTTGAGTGCTTCAGCCAGTGAGGGGCAGGACCAGTTCTCTCTAGTGTTGCAGCCAGTGAGGGATGGGGCTAGCTTTGTATAGCCTTATCCTCTCGGCCTTTGGTGGTGTCAGGAGCCATGGGCATCCACATAGACTGCTGCTGCAACACAGTTGTTAACTCAGACGTGGTCCCCAGCAGCAGCCCAGGCCCAGACATCACTGTGGATCTGGGTGGCAATNAAGCCACCCACTTCTGCCTGTTCCTCACCTCTTCAGATATGCCTCTGACCACAGAGTATGAACCATTCTGTCTCCTTCTCTCTCATACTACACCATACATTTGTTCACCATAATAGTGCCCATCTGCTAGGCACCACAAGGTGCCGACTGGGCCTGATGGCACAAGATCTTAATGGCAGCTTGGCATGACGCATCATAGGGGCATGACCCCCATAGGGTCACATGGCTTCACTCACCTGTAGATCTCTCTCGTAGAAACTGCTTGCTTGCTATTTCTTAAGACAATGTTAAAATTCAGCTAATCCTTCAATACCAAATATTTGTTTTACTAATATCACACCGACATCCTACTGTTCTATTCTCTTCCTTTTCTGAAAGTACAATACTCACTTCTTCTCACTGTCAAAGCACTGTGTACTTTTAAAGACTTNGCTCCTTTCTATTATGGAAATGTTTAAATATAAAAAATGTGGAAATAATAGGATATTGAAACCCCATGAATCTACTAAGTGCAATACTACTAATATCTTGCTACTCTTCTTTTTTTCATTTTTACTTTTACTTTATTTTTCTTTGATTTTGGTGGTGAGGATTGTACTGAGGATCTCTCAGCGCGCACACGCGCACACACACACACACACACATACACACACACACACTTCTTACCTCAAAGGAGATAAGAGATAGTTTATTTTGAAGCCATATATGACTGACCATTGCCTGGGAACACAGATTTAAATCACCCCCAATCCATGTTCCAAAGTGGAAGCAGCTTCTCATAGCTTTCATAATAACAGAAAAAAGAAAGCCATAAATCACAACACTTTTAAACACATTGATGGAAACATCAGACAGGCAGGTTAAAGGAAAGCAGGGAGATCTCTGCTACAGGCCTCAGATGCTAACAGATCACANTCTTAGCTTTTTGGGTGGTGAGAGCTAGGCACCNGTACATCCCAAAGGNTTTANCTAATGGTNGNATAGATGTTAGCTCAACACAGCTACTAAGCTACTAAGAAGGTGCAAGTGGCCCAAGATAACCTGCATCTGGATGAATAACAGTCCAACCTTCCACAGCCACTGAAGTTGCAGTCAGCTGATCTGCCTGCAGAAGGCTCAGGAGGGTGCAGCTTCCTTCAGACAACTTGTTTATAGGTCTCACACATGCTAGACANATGCTCTGTCCCTGAGCTACATCCCTTGCCTTTGCTCTTCTATTCTGAGACATTCTAAGTGGTACCTAAACTTGGTACGTGAGTGAAGACATTGGAGCTAGCTGGGGCTTGTAGGACACAACAGATATACCGTAGCCACCGTGTGCCTGTGAGGGACTGGAGGCCACCGGTTACTGCAACATGCATTCAAACTTCGGAGGTGTTAAAACGTAAAGAAAGCATGTCTTAGAATTGTTGGCACATTCCATACAGCACTATGCGGCCAAGATGCATNTTTACATCTGTGTCCATACCCAAGAATTCAGAATTTTCCGTAATGCTTGANGAAGNTTCCCCTGCTCCCCATTCAGTAGCATCAGAACACAGGGAACATATTTCTGTTTCTATAGTACATCGTTACCCTTACTGAAGATGGAAGAGACATGCCAGGCAGACCTACTGTGGTCCATTATCACTTTGAAGAATGCCCAGTATCCATTTCTTTCCAGC
>LZPO01066512.1:61043-73254 GCA_001675575.1 Neotoma lepida
GATTTAAGTTCTTAAAAGACTGATTCTGTAATTACACATTTATTATAAGTCATGGCTGTCATGGGGATACCTGTACAAATTAAGATGGACAATGTTTCAGCATATGTCTCTAGTAAAATGAAACAGTTTTTTTTTGCATATTACAACATAAAGCATTTTATAGGTATATCACAAAATCCTACAGGACAAGCAGTTATAGAAAGATCGAATAGCACTTTGAAAGATATGCTTAATAAACAGAAAGGGGTAATAAAGACTCCCTGAGACAGATTACACAGTGCTTTATTGACTTTACATTTTTTTAAATGGTAATGAAAATGGAGCAGTGGTTGTGGAGAGATGTTGGATAATAGAAAAAAAANCTGCTGAATTAAATAAGCCTGTATATTTTAAAGATGTGCTGAACTCAGAATGGAAACAGAATATGTGTTATGTAGGGGAAGAGGTTTTGTTTTTGCTTCCACAGGAGAAGAATAACTANGGATACCATAATGATTAGTAAAGATTAGATTTGAACAGGAGAGACCACTTGATTAGGAGAGGTGATAATTCATCAAACAGCTTGGTCATTCAATCCAAATTAACTTCTAAGACTAACAAATGCCTTTCATTTCATCAGATATGAAAAAAATTTTATTATTAAAAGATAATACATTTCTGTTGCCAAAAACCATTTTGTCTTAACAAAGTTATAACCCGATAAAAGAAGGAACTCCTCAAAGTTAGGGTTGGGGAAGGGTTTTGTTTTTGTTTTTTCAGGAGAATAAAAGCATACGATTAAGGAATCTGAAGGCCACTGGACAAATGAGACATCTGAAGAAGAAGGATGAATCATCCAGAGAAAAAAGTCCCAAGAAAAAGAATAAATTTGACCTAATGGTATAGCACATTTCCAGGAGGATAAACTTTTAAAAATCTTCCCAAATATTTGTTTCTGCTGTTCTCTACAAACATAAAAGGCAAATGGTCTTTCTGTGTTCCCAATCAATTAAAACTAAAAGCTGGTTTTGGAGTTGGAGCGTGGCTCTCTCCTTCTCTAAACCCAAGCATGCTTGTTAAAGGAAAATCAGAGATCTTTGTCTTTGTAAATGTGGGAAGAGCCATCTGATATGGGAGAGAAGAAAACCAAAATTAAAGACTCTTCTATTGCCACTAATCTCATAATCCTTTGGTTTTATTTTGACTCTTTAAAACTTCTCTTAAAGTATAAATATTACATCTAAATTTATAAGATTATATTATATATACCATATATATTATATATACCATATATAATAATGTATTTAGCATATATATATATATTTAAACTTTCTGTTGTGATATTAGTGGTCATATAGAGTATTAACTAATTCTAGAAATAGGCTCCATATAGCTTCCTTCATGTGACTTTGGGCTTGAGTCTGAAGCAGGCATTTAGAAATTAAGTTTGTGTACTCTGGATTTACTTAATAAATTGTCCTTTAACCTCTCTGAGATCTGCTGCCTATGATATTTAAAATGTTTAAGTTTTTTACAGTGAACTGTGAGCATTCCTAACAGGGACCTTTGATATCTCCTAAATGTTGACAGGGCCTCACAATGACGATTCCACCTGAATTGTGTTAATGCCATTAAGCTGACAAATATCACCCAAGGATCACCTTTGAACTACAAACTGCTCAGAACAATTTCAAGATGGTTAACTGAGATTGTCTAGTCTCACAGACTAGTCCAGCCAGGACTTCAGATAAGCCCTGTATTTTCTCATTACACATAGACTGGACAACCAATGTTACACTGAGTTTTCCCAGGACTTGACCATTATCTTAATTTTCTCAGGGTCCCCTAAAGATGCCATCATCTCCATACAGCAGGAAGTAATTTTAAGAACATGACACCCATATTCCCATGAGGTGGATTGGGTGGTTTTTGGTCATTTGGTGGGTTATGAATGTTTGTCATCATTTAGGGGAATTGGTTGCAAATTGTTGTTGGTCATGGTAAGGGAGGAAAATAAGCAATGGAGGTTAGATTCAAGGATCTCTTTCTGAAAAGAAAAAGGGAAATATGGAAAGATCAGATTACAGTAGATTATTGAATCTATTTTAAACTGAAAAGCAACTATTAATCTCAAGTGTTTACATTGGTATAGATTTTTGTATATTGATACAAATTTAAGGTTATTTTTGTTTTACTGTATATATATTTCTACTCTTTTTAAGGTATTGTACCTATGCAGCTCATTTAAAAATGTAATGTATAATTAAGAAATACAGATTACTAGTTAGTTATCTACTATAATCAAACTAGTAATCATGTTAGGTATGTTTTCAAGGTTAAATAGAGATATATTTTAGATAGGTGGTCTTCAAACATTGCCAAGACCTATGAATATGGCATTTAGGATGTGTTAATAATATAAGGTTTTTCATGACTGTGAGACATGTCTGCTCCAGGAAGCACTAATTTACTTCAAAAAAGGTTGATTGGTGTCAAAGAACCTCCATATGGAGTTTGCTTTCAATGTGGCAAAGATAGTCATTTGGGCAAGAAACTGCCCTTGCCTCGACTGCTGACAGTATGTTGTCCAAATTGGACAAGCAGGACACAAAAGAAGGCAACTGCTACATTTTGCCAAGACAAAGCAAGATAGTCCTTCAAAATTCCTGCTTCACAGAAAAGTCTGTCAGATATTCTAGGGCTATAGGCCAAACATGAATGTCCCAACTTTGCAGAGATGACTTGTGTGGTGATACATTGTGTCCCCAAATATATTGTGCACCCTAATAAAGCTTATCTGAGGATCAGAGGAAAAAGCCAGCTACTATATTAAACATAGAAGTCAGGCAATGGTAGCACAGGCCTTTAATCCTACCATTCGGGAGGCAGAGATCCATTTGGATCTCTGTGAGTTCAAAGCCACACTGGGAACAGAGCCAGGCATGGTGGCACATGCCTTTAATTCCAGCACTAACCATAGGGGTCTGGAAGTCTGTACAGACAGACAGGAAGTGATGTAGCTGGATGGAGAGAGGAAGTGAGATGGCAGAACAGAAAGGCATATAAGTGTGGGCATACACGAAGTAGGTCTCTTTGGAAACTGAGGAGTTGGTGAGGTGAGATCGGCTGTGGCTCGTCCTATTCCCTGATCTCTCAGCTTTCACCCCAATATCTGGCTCTGGGTTTTTATTAATAAGACCGTTTAGCAATTCATCTTACAGACTTGGGTGACTGTCCATCCTATAGCTGTCTCTGTCATTTCTATAGTTTGGAAGATGTTTACTCTGTACTTCCTGTTTACTCAGGTAATAGTGTATCTTTCTTGGGTATTTGATGGAGTTGAAGACAAGATAGTTATAGTTACAGTTTCCTTTGCTACTAAATTCAGAAAAGAAACTTCTATAATAAATGTAAAGTTTATAAGGTTGAGAAACATAAAAGCTTAAGTTGTTTATCTAAGATGTTTTAAGGTCTAAAAAGATATTTTTAGGATGGTAATATAAGTTATGATAAAAAGTGCTTTAGGTATAAAACTTTGAATTCACTAAGATAGGATAAATAATACATTGCTTTCTCCAAATTTTCCAAATACAAATGGTCTGGACATTGTGAATCTAATTCTTACTTGATAATTGTTCTTTAATGCAGCAGATAAAGTGGCAATTCCACGTAGTTTATCTGATAGTCAAAAGGGGTTTATTTTGAGTTAACTTACAGCAAGCAAAGGGAGTTACAGGATCCAGGAGAGGTGAGGCCCGGTCCAATGTGATTCTCTGGAGAACTCTGACTTGGTCCCTAGTACCAGCATCCAGCATCCAGGATCACGAGGTAGCCTAGAGAGAGAGAGCACATATAATTCCAGGTCTTAAGGGGTCCCTGTCTTGGCCACGCCCCAGGTGGGGGCAGGTACCTAGCAGTTAACCTGGTGCTTACTAGGGAGGATGCTTCAGAGGTGAAGCACAGACAACCACCCCTACAGTTCTTATTGTATATAGCTTCACTACGTTATAGTCAAAACCTTTCCTTTTTATTTAGACAAAAAGGGGGAAACGTTGGGGGATATTTGATCACACTGTTAACCCCAAGTTAGCATTTGTGTTAATTAAATAAAATTAATCTTGAGTCAGGAGGCTGAGTTAGCAACTAGTTGACAGAAAATAATCATAGAGCATCAGAGGGCGTCAGGAAGAGATAGAGAGATGCACCAGAAGTAGTAGGGAGGGATTTTGAATGACTTGGCTTTTTATTTTTTTCAGAGTGGAAGGGTGTGTTTTGGGAGAGATGCCAGCAAGGAGAGAAGGTTAGTTAGTTGCTACTCAACCTCTCTGAGCTCTCAGGTTTTCACCCTAGCTGTTGAATTTCTAGTCTTATTTGTAAATAAAATGNTAGAGATTTAATTAAAGTTGCCTTTAGTGGCAGCAACAGAGCTGTTGCCTGTGGGAACAGAATTCCCGCCAGGCTTGAGTGGCTGGGCAGCTGCCAGGGAAGCAGACTGGTAACTGCAGAGTTGTAATTGCTGGATGAAATAGCAATAGATTAAGGAGCAGCCACTGTGCTGAAGATAAAACAACAGATCTCAGCTCTTGTCACTGATGACATGGCCTTTTGAAAGCAGCTGTTGTCACTCAGTAAGATGCTGCTGTCTCCTCCTTGTCCCTAGAGACCGTATTGGAGGGCAATGTGTGAGAAAGCTCCCACCTTCACCGTGAGCACTGCACACCGTCCATCCTTGATCTCTCCTCTGGGACACCAATGTGTCACATATTGGGACTCTTTCCCAAGTCAACCAGTAGTCATCATTGGAGGCCATCTCTCCTTGGTGATGTGTCAATTGAGAGATCCCTGAGTGCAACTGGGTTGGTAATTTCCAGTCTTCTTTTCAGTGACACTTTTTCACCCTTCTCCATAATGGAGCTCAGAACTCCCACTGCTGCCTATGAGGCTGCCCAAAGGAAAACTCAAATCCTCTTCTATTTTCACTCCTATGGTTTGTCTTCCTTCTGTGTCAACTACTCTACCGAGGACAACATGGCCCTCACTTTCATAGTGAAAATGCCCACAGAGGGGTCCTGGTAAGATGCAGAAGAACACACTTGACCACTTGATGCTGCTTGAATTTGAACATTTCCTCAGGACATGAACGTGGTTACTTTCTATATTTAATACCAGTAGCACTTTTTTCTATATAGCATACAAATCCTTACTTTCTGAAATGTTCATTCCAAGTTTTGTATTTCAAATACTTCCTGTGTATTTGCCCATTAAAAATAAACTTTAAATCCATTAATCCACAGGCATTTAAGTTATACCTGATCTATTAATCCATGACTATTTATGATAATTTTTATTAATGACAGAGGAAATTACTAAACTGTTATTAATTCTTGGCATATATCTATTATAAATATCTGTGATAATTCATAATCAATAGTCTGCATTCATAAAGATTCTCTTTAGAGTTCCATGCCATATTAGGTACTTACCTAATTGGTGCAACAAAAATAAACAATTTAAGAAGGAAGGAAGGGTTCATTTTGACTCAAATTTCAGGGGTACAGTCCACTGTGGTGGGGAAGGCGTGGTGGCAGGAGCAGGGGGCAGCTGGTAGCATGGTGTTCACAGTCAGGAGACAGAGAACCATGAGTACTGGTGCTCAGAACACTTCCTCCTTTATATTCAGTCTGAGATGCCGCCCCAGGAAATTGTACTGCTCACCTGGGTCATCCCATCCCCATTAACATAATCTACATAATCCTTCATAGACAAGCTCAGAGGCCTGTTTCCGTGGTGATTCTAGATTCTGTAAAGTTGGCAATATTAATCATCACACTTACTCTGGGTGGCATTTAACTGGCTTGACACACGAGAGCAGGGCCTGGCTAGTGTGCATTTTGATTGGTCTACTGTGACCATTGTGACTGATAGATACCTTGCTAAACATTATTTCATAACTACTTTCATCCTCACACATCTGACATCTAATAAACAATTGGGAATAAAATCAGTCAAGCTTCTAACTACTTGGAAGATGCAAGTCCAAACATTAATTTATTTTAATTGCTAAATTGGCTTATCCAACAGATATATGAATTTCATAATCAGATCCTAAATGTTGGCACCATGTGTTCAGGTAACAGAAAATATAATTAAGTGTACAGAACCACCCATATAATGAACACCATGTGACGTGATGTGCTGTCTGCTTGTTGCCCAGATCTAGTCTAGGCTTTGGTTGATGATGACATAGATTTTCCATTCTGATTAATCCACACATTCTGGTTCTCATTTTTCTTCATATGTGGCTTGGATTTCTGGTGGCACCCTTGCTTTTCCAGCTGCAGTTGATGCTTCTTGGTGGCTCCTGTAGTTTCCTATCTCATGTCTTTGACCTTGTCTGGATGGCTCTTCTGGGTTCACTGGAGGCGTAGTACTCAAGCTTGACCTGTGGGGCAGAGGTGGGTGGAGCAAAGAAGTGAAGGAAGTATCCCTGGCACAGAGCCCAGTGAGGTGGAACATGTTATGGACCTTGCTGGAAGCAAAATCTAGAGCTTGCTATCTAAGGAGATCAGGCAGGAGAAGGAGCTGGGGGAGATGCTTGAGGTAATGATCTGTGGAATGAAGGAGCCTTTCAAAGGGTACTGAAGGGCATTACTAAAAGTTAGCATTCTTTCTCAATTTTCTCACCATTTTGAATGTCTTTAATAGAGGATCCTGTTCACACCCTCAAAATGTCATTGCCCCTGATGCTAGGGAGCAAACTCCTGAGAGACTTTAGGTTCATTACCACTGTGATATGATCTGATTTCTAGGTGGTGTTGTACCTTGGTTCATTTTATTATCCCTCCTCTGAAGTTTTCCAGGCAATTGGCCAAGGTGAGGCTAGGACAACCTCTGTTGGTTCCCAAGGACTCTAGCTGTCTCCTGTTTCTAGTGTCCGTTTGCTTTTCTGGGACACTTATTTCAGGGGACCCTCCAGTGGTTTAGAAAACTATCGCTCCCCTTTTTGTCCAAAAGTCATCATGCAAACGTCCAGGGTTAGACCCTCAGTCTCTGAGTCCTGCAGACCCTGGCAGCATTCTCACAGATAGTTCCTCAGTGTCTTGTCCTAGATGCTCAAGGGAGTTATGGAGACAAAAGTCTCCACTCTGTCATGCTGGGCACTATACAGGAGAGCACACCATGACCACTATGCCTATGAATGTCAAGGGGACAGTGACATCAGTCCTAGGTTAGTGTTCCTTTCCTCTGTTTTAGTGTAATGTCTGCCATCTGCTTTCTACCTCTTCCTCCCCCCCCCCTGCTCCAGCTGTGGCTCTTTGGCCTCATGAAGAGACCTCAGCACTAATTGTCCACCCCTTCTGCCCTTGAGTGCCATTTGTACAGCTTATACATGTTAATGCTCCTCTTCGCAGGAGCAGGGTGAAGAGTTCTCAGCATGTGGTCCTTATGGTGCACAGAGGGCTGCTGCAATGCCAGTCCAGTTTGACAGGATCTGGGCAACGGGTCACCGCACAGCATGCCAGCCTGTCAGTTGCTGTCAGTTATGGGCAAGGAGGATCCAGAGGAAATTTTTTCTTTCTTTTGAAAAATCATGAGATTCAGGTTATCTTTGACAGCAAAGTGAACCTTGTCTTTCTGGTAGGAAATCTACATTTGCACACTCTCACAGTTATTGTAGTGTCTGTTTGGAGAAAAATGAATGAGTCATTCTGAAGACAAAAGTCTCCACTTTTGCAATAAAAGTCTCCTTATCTGCAACTTCACAAAAACTGATCCTCTGGTCCAGGCTGGGTGTGATGTAAGGATATATAGGAATTAACACATCAGAAGAGCCATTGAGTTATGACCAGTGGGCTACTTGGAGAAGTCACAAGTTCTGGTGAGACATAAATCATGAAGAAAAAAAAGGCTCTGAGATCTTCTATGACATTATCTGGATTATTACATTGATGAGATCCAGAGTCACCACAGAGATAACACCCAGGTGTGCTCATGACGAAGTTTTCAGAAAGGCTTAACTGATGAAGGGAAACTCACTCTGATTATGTGAAGCATGATTGCACGGGCTGGGGTCCTGGACTGACTAAAGAGAAGAAAGCCTGCTGAGCACCAGCATTAATCTTTCTGTTTCCTGACTGAAGACAAAAGATGAGCAGCCACCTGCCTCATGCTCCCACAGCCATGCCTTCCTTCCCTGACGGACTGACTGTACCCTCAAACCGTGAGCCAGAACAAACTCTTCTTTCCTAAACTGCTTCTGTCAGAGTAATGAGGAAACAGAAAAACGTGCAGTTTTAGCTATTTATGTTCATAGTCCATGTTCCTATACCAAAATGAAGGAAAATGGAGGGATTGATGTAGATAATTTCTGAATTCCTCTCCAGCTGAGGACACTGTTGAAATGTCTTAGATTTACATTTTCTGGACTTTGATTCACTTAAAATACTTTATATGTTTTCGAATGTCAAAATACGGGTTGTGATTATCACTATCCAGTGGGATTCCATAATAATGTCACATTAACATATTATAATATAGTGAAATATAAAAGCATGAAATTATATCTGATATCTATGAAGACGTAGGTGCCTCATATGCAAGTGTGATATATAGCTCTCAGTTTATAAAATATATCATGGATTAAGATAGAAAGCGTGTGTATAAACTGGGCAATGGTTGAAGTCTGGTAGAGATGGTAAAGAGTGCAGATGAGGCCTATTAACTTTTATCTGTATCCCAGTGTCTTCCAACTTCCAATGCTCACCTCCAGTTTCTCAAAATCCTGCAAGAGCAAACTTGTATGGCTGCTTTGGGAACCAGCACGGTGGTGTCTCAAAAGATCAAAGTAGAACTATTCTGCAGCCCGGCTATTTCACTCTGTACTTACACAAAGGAGTCCGAGTCAACATGCCACAGAGATACTTGTGCAAGCAGGCCTCTCCTTGCACCATTCATAATAGCTAGGAAATGGAACCAGTGCAGATGCTCACCAGCAGATGAATAAAGAGAATATACAGACACATGGCAGAATTTATTCAGTCATAAGAAAAAATGAAATCAAATTTGTAGCAAAGTGGATAGAACTGTAAATAATTGTTAAGAAAATTAAGTCAGATACAGGAAGACAAATACCGCATTTTTTATGTGCTGAACTTATCTTTATAATGTGTGTGTGTGTGTGTGTGTGTGTGTGTGTGTGTGTGTGTGTATGCCTGTCATGAAACTAGAAGGGGGTCATAAAAAGTGCAGTGTTCGAGAGATACAAAGGTCCAATTTGTACTCTTTTGGGTCATGGATCTCTCTGGGCTTCTGAAGAATCACACAGTCTACACATGCATACTTCTTTTTCTATTATACCACATGTTCTGCAAACACACTCGTCTACTCAGTTCTCAGAACACCTGACTTATTGCAGTAGTTTCTAGCATGGTGTAGTTACTATGATCCTCATGGGGGGCAGTGGATAATATTTATACAAGAGGCATATTTCAGTCAGAGTCCAGATCTAATCTACTTACATCAATGGATACGGAGTTTGTGCCCTGTTCTCAGGTGAGATGTAGGTAATTATAAGTTTTCAGTGGAGAATGTTCTTGGTATATTTGTATTATAGCTTCCCATTATGGTAACAAACATCTAAGATGACAACTTAAGAAGAGAAAAGGTTTNTTATGTTCATAGATTTGAAGGTTTTATTCTATGATTGAGCCATTGTTCTTAGGCCAGTGCTGAGGCAGCATGTTTTGGTGAGTGTGAGTGATGAGTGTGATGTGTGATGAGTGTGAGTGATGGAGAAAACCACTTATTTGCTNCTTAGTAAAGCCTGAAAGAGAGGTAGAGGGAGGGGCTGGGGTCCCAGAATTTCCTTTAATGGCATCCCCGAGAGACTGGAAGACCTCCAGCTAGGCTCGACCTCTTAAACATTTTATGCTCTTCTCTAATAGCACCAACAGCCTGGAGAGCCAAGTCTTTGGCCCCTGGATCTTTGAGGAACACTTCTCTAAACCAGAGTACTTACATGCAGGAGGGTGGAGGAACCTTAACACGTGCATCGTGGAGAACAGACAGAAAGGAGGAGTGGCACTGGAGTGCTTCGAGTTACGATTCTGAAGGTGTGAGGGAGGAGACTAGAATACTCAGGACAGTTCTCACAGTAGGTGTGGGGGTTCAGTTAACTAGAAAGCTGAGTTTAGGAGACACCTTTACTCCTAGAGCTGTTGGCAGTTGAGGTGATATTGTGCCGAAGCTAGCACTTCCTATTCTATTTTTAAAGCTTAAGCTTGCAACTGAGAAACCCAATAGGGTTTCTGCAGACAAAAGGTTTTTCTTTTAGAGATTTTCCTATGATTTTTCAAAAATTATTCAGAATCTCAAAGGCATAGTGAGTCTCCATTTTTTTTTTTGTATTCTAGGTAATTTTTCCTGGGAGGTAAAATCTGGCACAGATTTAGAGCATGTGCATGAAAAGTCTGATGTACTATAGAGGTGGGAGGCTGTATGTATCACATAATGTACCTGGATATTTACTTAATCCCATTTTTCTGTGCTGGGCACAGCTTTTCGGCAGAGGAAACAAAGGAGAACTCATTATTGCTTCATACTTGCAACTTGAGGAGTGTTTCTCTTTTTTATGTAGGCTGAGGTCTAAAAAGAAACAGTCTAGATGGGAAGCCATTGAAAAGAATTCTTAAAAATTGTGATTGGGATACTGAAGTGTCGCTCTCACAGTTGATGGCTTCTGGAGAGGGTGGGCGTGGAGAAAGAGTCAGCTTTCTTTAAGCCGATGGCCTCTGGAGTTTGACTATGTTCCAGTGAGTATATGGGCAACTAAAAAAGGACTTGGAATTTCTTTCTTTCTTCTTCTTTTTTTCTGGGAGGAGATCACAAGGGTGGAGAGGTGGACTTGGGGGGACTAGGAAGTAAGTGTGATTGGGGTGCCTTGTATGAAGTTCCCAAATAATCAATAGAAATATGTTGGAAAAAAAGAGATACACCCCACCCCCAACATGATGACAACAATCTGACGTAGAAAATTCCTCATTGAGACTCTTCTCAGGTGATTTGAGATTGTGTTAAGTTGAAAATTAAAGCTATACATCACAGGCACAGAAGAAAAACGACACATTTCACAATTTTGCCAAAGTTGGTCAGAAGATGAGAGGTTTGGTATCTAGAGTTAGGACCCCAAACTGACTTAGCAGTTCATAGAAGTATTCAGGAAACACAGTTCTCAGGTTTTTGGAGGCACAAAGTAACATAAGTAATCTTCCATAAGATGTATTTCACAGTAGCAAAAGAAAAATGAACATGATGGGGGGTACACAAGTCCAGCAGAGAGATTAGCTTTCTATGAATAGAAGAGGTAAGAGTGCTGGAGATGGAGCTCAATTGGCAGAGTAATTTCTACTGACGTGGTGAAACACCGTGAGCAAAAGCATCTTAGGGAGGAAAGGGTTTATTTTGCTTGTACTTCCATATCAAAGCTCATCAAAGGCAGTCAGGGCAGGAACTCACACAGGGCTCACACCTGAAGGCAGGAGTTGGTGCAGAAGCCATGAAGGGGTGTTGCTTACTGGCTTGTTTCTCATGGCTTGCTCAGCCTGCTTTCTTATACAATGCAGGACCACTTGCTCAAGGTTGACACCAACCACAATGGGCTGGGTCCTCCTACATCAATCACTAAGAAAATATCCTACATATGGAGGCAGTTTCTCAACTGAGGTTCCTTCCTCTCCGATGACTCTAGTCTGTGTCAAGTTGACATAAAACTCTCCACCACAACAAAGCTCTGCATATCAATAGGCATGGAGGCTCAAGTCTGTAATTCTAGCATTCAGGAGATGGAAGCAGGAAGATTAGAGAAATGACTAAATCCCATAAAGAAATCTATGAAAACATAAACAATGGAAAGAAATTAATAAAACAATTTAAGACCTGAAAGTAGAAATAGAATTAATTAAAAAAAACAAACTGAGGGAAATCTGGAAAGAAAAAAATTTAAAAAATTGAATAAGAACCTAAGAGACAAGTCTTACAAACAGAATACGATATCAGGCATTGACGACATGACAGAAGAAATGGATACATTGGTCAGTGAAAATGTCAAGTCTAAAAGACTCCTGACATAAAATATCCAGGAAATCTGGGACACTATGAAAAAGCCAAAAGAGTAATAGGAATAAGGAATAAAGGAAGGAGAAGAAATACAGGTCGGAGAAACCTTCTTCTTCTT
>LZPO01066512.1:73514-88016 GCA_001675575.1 Neotoma lepida
TCTGCTTCTGCTTCTGCTTCTGCTTCTGCTTCTGCTTCTGTTTTTCAAAACAGTGTTTCTCTGTGTAGCTCTGGGTCAGAATTAGGAGAGGGAATTGGTGTGAGACTCAAAAAGTAAAGACGGAGATATTTCAAAACATTGTCATGAAATCTTTCTACAAGATATATTAAAATCTGTGGAGCTTATTTCTTATGGGTTGGTGTGTGTGTATGTGTTTATTCATTCAAGTGAGTGCTGTTGCATGTATGTGTTTGTGAGTAAAGAAGCCAGAGGACAACCTTGGGTGTTATCCTCAGGAACTGTCCAGATCCTTTGAGGCAGGGAGAGAGTATATCCTTTTAAATGAGTTTTTCCATCTAAAGTGAAGCAGAAGGCCACTCCTTTATGATATACAATTGAGAAGGACAGCAGATGTTATCATCCTGTCCTTTCAATGTCCTCCACCCTGCCTCTTTGCTCTGCAGCTTTGTGGATGCAGAGTGCTAAGCAAATGTTAGCTTTAATGGAGAATCATCGGGAAGCATAGGATTGCTTGAAATTAGAGAAAAGACTTCTGCTTCTTCCCTGGAAGCTCCCTGTGTCTGAATTTTGGCTTTCTTCAGGATATCTTCACTAAAAGTCATTCTATCCCAGGATGGCAGCAGAGATATACTCTAAATTTATAAGCTATGATGCATGGATGCATCCCAGTGGGGAGGGAAAAGTCTAATTTATGTCTTTCCATATATTTTTCTTTGGTTGGTGTTTGTGTTCGAAGTTTCTGGAGGCATCAAACATAGAAAAGCCCTGTAATTCCAGAGGGGATTAATGCAGACAATATTTCACACAGGAAGTGTACCCATAAATAAGAGGAGGTACTTTTAAATGGTCTCTAAATTTTTCGAGATACCACTCAACTGCTTGTAAAACCCAAATCAACTTTCTGCTTGCATTCTTAATTTTCTCTGCACCTCATTTCTCTCTTAGATGGGGACGATTTTTCAGTCTGACTCAGAAAGGAAGGGCGCTTATGAAAGACATCAATTTTCTACAAAATGCTCCCCACCACCTCTATCCCAACTCTAAATTTCTTCCATTTTTTTCAAGAAACAATTTTCTTATGATCTCAAGTGATAAAGTCATGGGGAAGTTTGAACTTCGTGATGGTGGGTTTAAAATTTCGTCTGGTAAGTTTTGTATACTTGGTCATTTCTTTCTGGATATGGATATGCCTTTCTCAAGTCTACAAAGAGCTCTGCATGTGCTAAAATCTCCAGTGATACTGGGTTTCTTCCAAGAAAGCCCAGACACCTTCATGATCCATTCATTCATCTCATACTTAATAGATGTCATTATGCAATACACAGCAGGGAAACAATACTAGCTAATATTACATGATGAGTCATGCAGCACATTGTATCTGGAGTTCTTTACACAAATTGCCTCTTAAGTTCCTTGCTGCTCTGTAATATCCTCACTCATTTTACAATAAGGAAACTGAGGCACAGGAAGGCAAGGTGACAAAAATTATACAGCCAGTCTGGGTTAGACTCATGGCTAAGAGACTCAAGTTGGATTTTAAGGTGCTTCAGAAAGTGCCATTCTTTCTCGAGGTAGTTCGTAGTCTTGTAGCATTTGAAAGCCTACAGTCTGTGATGAGATGCTGACTCTAGGTGACTATGAGAAAAAGTTATCCTACACCATGGTTGATCCATTCCACATCTAAGGGCTACACAGGGAAAATGGCAAGAGACAGCAAATTGCTTAGCAGAGAGGTTACATTTCTCTTTCTGTGATAGCTTTTGACAATCTCACACACATACATAATATATTATGACCATATTCACCCTATCTTATCCCCTCCTCTCTCTTATTGACTACCTTCTTTTGAAGGTACTGCATAAGATTTTTTTCTGTTTTACTAGAAATACTGTTCATTGTTGAACATATATAATGTGTTGTTAGTGTAAAATATTGAGAAATTTTTTACATTTGTTTATTTTGTGTGTATGTATGTGTGTGTAGGCATGTGAGTGTTGTATTTGTGTGTGTGTTTGTATGTGTATGTTCATGTGTGACACCTTGCAAGTAGAAGTCTCAGAACAATTTGTAAGAGTCAATTCTTACTTTCTACCATGTTGGTTCCAGGCTTGGAACTCCGGTTGTTAGATTGGTGGCAAGTGCCTTTAGTCACTGAGGCATCTTGCAGGTCCCCAAACTGTGAACCTATTAAGCTCTATTATATTTGTTTTTAATACCTGAAGCAAGCATATTCTAAAAGAAATAATGCATTTATCTCTCAAGTAACTATATTAATGATGAAAGATGTGAGAAGAATAGCAGTATTTATTTGTTAAAATATTTTTAAATATCTTGCTCAAAAATCAGTCTGAGATCTGGATGGTGGTGGTGCACACCTTCAATTCTAGCACTTGGGGGCGGTGTAGAGGAAGGCAGATCTCTGTGAGTTTGAAGCTAGACTGGTCTACAGAGCAAGTTCCAGGACAGCAAGGGCTACTCAGAAAAACTGTGTCTCTAAAAAACCCGAACCAAAACCAAACAAACAAAAAATTCAGAGAAGAAATGTTTGAACTGTGTTTTGGGAAGATTTTCTTCTCCCTGGTAAGGCTGAAGTGTAACATTAGAATCTTAGATGATGCTTTGACAAGGAGAGGCTGGTCTTGAGTTTTCATGGGGAGGGACTTGGTGATTATTGTCCAAAATTCCCCTTTAGTCTGAGGTCATCCTATTAACTGAAGACTTGCAGTCTTCCTGGTAATGTTCTTGAAGCTTTGTTCCACCCATTTATTCCTGGAAGTGTAAATGAATGGGTTCAGTAAATGGGTAACTGAGGAACTGAGCACAGCCACACCCTTACTGAAGGCAACTCCTTCTGTTGCTGAAGGCTTTATGTACATAAAGATGCAGCTTCCATAAGAGATGGAGATGACAACTATGTGGGAAGAACATGTGGATAATGCCTTCTTCCTCTGCTGTGGAATCTTCAGAATGGTCCTGATGATGTACATGTAGGAGAGAATCATCAGAACCACAGTGCCTATCAAAGTCATGACTGCTAAGACAAATTCAGAGTTCCAGAAGTCATGTATCTGAACAAACTATTTCTATGAGGGGCCCATAGTCACAGTAATAATGATTGAGCATGTTGGACACACAGAAATCCAACTGACTGACTAGGATGATTGGCTAAAAGATGGTTAGAAAACCACTCAGCCAAGAGCAGAGGACCAGCAGGATGCAGACCCTGTTGCTCATTATGGTGGCATAGTGCAGGGGTTTACAGATGGCTATGTAGCAGTCACAGGAAATGACAGTCAGAAGGCAAAATCAGTAGCTCCAAAGAAGATGGCAAAGAAGTACTCAGTGAAGCAGCCAGCAAAGCTGATGGTCTTAATTCCTGTAGAGGTGTTGAGGAGCAGCTGAGGAGTAAAAGTGGACATGAGGGAGATTTTGAGGAATGAGAAGTTCCTGAGGAACATGGGCACCTGGAGGTAGGAATCCAGCAGTGTGAGGATGACGATGTTCAGATGCCCCAAAATGCTGAGAATGTATGTGAAGAGGAGAAATAGGAAGACATAGATTTGAAGCTCTGGGGCATCTGTAAGTCCCAGCAGAACAAATTCAGTCAAAGTCTGATTTTTTTTCCTTTGAAAAAAAACTTTTATCTTTTTATTTAAAATTGTTTTCACACAATATATTTTGATCATATTCCTCCTCTCCTGCAACTCCTTCTAGATCTTCTCTATTTCCTTACCCACCCAACTTCATGTTCTCTTTATCTCTCTCAAAAAAGACTAAAATAAAGCANAAAATGAAAACCAAAACAAATGAACAAAAACTTAATAAGACAAAAAACATAACCCAACAAAACAACATAAGATGTATAAATAAACATGGGTTCCATTTTGTGTTGGTCAACTTTTGTATTTGGAACCTGCCCTGGAGTGTGATAATACACCCAGTAACACTTCATTGGAGAAAACTGATTGGAAAACATCAATTGTAAATAGTTTCTAAGTTCAGGGTGGGACTTGGTGTTCACTTGCCCTTAGTGCTGGATTCTGTCTTGAACCTATGCAGGTCCTCTTGCAAGTTACCACAGCCTCTGTGAGTTCATGTGTGTATCAGTCCTTTTGTGTCTGGATGACACTGTTTCCTTGGAGTCATCCACCACCTGTGGCTCTCAACATCTTTCTATCTCCTCTTCTGCAGAGCTCCCTGAGCTTTGAGGGGAGGGTTCTGATGAAGACATTTCATCTGGGGATGAGTGCTCCAAAATCTTTCACTGTCAAAGTCTGATTTTTAGTTGCTAACTTTGGCTGCCTGTGAATACACAGAAGAATTAAATCAGTGTAGGACAGAGTCCAAAATATCTAAGATAGGTTATTTTTTTTTCTGTAGAATTGCAGCAGGCTCTTCCCTCCGAGGTCCCCCTCCCCGAGGTATTTTGCTAGCCAGGGAATTTTTTCTATGGTGCCCTTTTGTAATTTCTATGTGCTTTCCTTCTAAACAAATATTCAAACTATTTTCTGTTTTTCTCCTTTATTATTGAAAGTAGATTATTTTCTCATTCAGTATATCCTGATTATAATTTCTCCTCCCTCTGTTCCTCTCAGTTCCTCCATACCTCCTATCTCTGGATCCATTCCCTTTCTGTCTCTCATTAGAAAAGAACAGACTTCTAAGAGATAACAACCAAGTATGACAAAATAAAATGTAATAAAGATGAAGCAAAAACTATTGTATTGAAGTTGGTCATGGCAATCCAACAGGAGGAAAAGAGTCCCAAGAGCAGGCACAAGAGTCAGAGACCCATTCATTTTCACAGTCTGTAGCCCCATAAAAATACTAAACTAAAAGCTATGATATATACACAGAGGACCAGGTACAGACTCATGTAGGCTCTGTGCTTGCTGCTTCAGTCTCTGTGAGCTCATATGTACCTTGCTTAGTTGATTTGGAGAATCCTGGTGTCCTGCATCCCCTCTAGCTCTTATAATCTTTCCACTTCCACATCTGTGAGATTCCCTGGGCCCTGAGAGGAGGGATTTGATGAAGACCTCCCAATTAGATTTTTTCTCTGTGTCATATATGGCTGTAGGTCTCTGCATCTGTTCCTATCTGCTGCAAGAGGAAGCCTTTCTGATGATGACTGGATAAGGTATTGATCTATGAGTATAGCAGAATATCATTAGGAATCATCTTATTGTTATTTTTTTCTTAAACCAATAGTGTTTGATTTTACCCTAGGTCTCTGGGCTATCTAGTCTCTGGTTCTTGGTTACCATAGTAGTTTCAGGTGAAGGCTTCTTCTTGTGGAGTGGGCCTTAAGTAAAATCAGACATTGATTGGTTACTCTCACAAGTTCTGTGTCATCATTTTCCTAACATATTTTGCAGGCAGGACAGATTGCAGGTCAAAGGCTTCATGGCTGGGTTTGTGTCCATGTTTTTCTTTGGTAGCCTGCAGAGTACTTTCCTGAACCAAAGACGGGAGAACATAGGGGTGAAGACTCAATGTAGGCACCAGCTTGACTTCTCCATGTTCAATGAGTCACGTGGATGTTATCCTCAGAAATGGGACCCACTATTAGTTTGCAGAGAGCAACCCTTTGTCATAGCAACAACCTGGGTTGTTTGGGGATTTCCATGGAACCCCTTTGGCTAACAACTCAGTTGAATGCAGCCCAGTCCCACCACAAGAAGTCTTTCCTGACAAGAGATGGTGAATTGGGAATCTCTATCCCCCATTACTAGGAGTCCTTATTAGGATCACCTTCATAGATTCCAAGCAGTTTTCACTGCACTAAGTCTTCACACCACCCTCCAGAAGCCCTCCAGTTCCAGCCAGCTCTGCCCACACTCTCTCCCTCTACTTCATCACCCGTTCCACTTGACACCCTCTCCCATCCCCACCCACCCCAAATCTACCTGTACAATGTATTCTGGTCTCCCTCCCAGGGAGAGCCATGTGTCCTACCTAGACTCCTCTCTTTACCTAACCTCTCTGGGTCTCTAGATTATAGTCTGGTTATCACTTACTTAATGGGTGATATCCACTTATAAGTGAATACATACCATATTTATCTTCCTGGGTCTGGGTTACCTCACTCAGGATGATTTTTTTTCTAATTCTATGTATTTGCCTGCAAATTTCATGATGTCATTTTTTTAATAGCTAAGTAATGTTCCATTGTGTAAATGTACCACATTTTTTTATCCATTCTTCTGATGAGGGACATCTAGGTTGTTTCTAGTTTCTGGCTACTATGAATAAAGCTGCTATGAATATAGTTGAGTAAGTATCCTTGTGGTAGGATGAGCATCTTTTGGATATATGCCCAAGAGTAGTATAATTGGATCTTGAGGTAGATCGATTCCCAAGTTTCTGAGGAACTGCCATATTGATTTCCATAGTGGCTATACAAGTTTGCACTCCCACCATCAGTGGAGGAGTAGTCCCCATGCTCCACATCCTTGACAGTATGAACTGTCTCTTGTGTTTTTGATCTTAGCCATTCTGAAAGGGGTAAGATGGAATCTCAGAGTCATTTTGATTTGCATTTCCCTGGTAGCTAAGGATGTTGAATATTTCTTTAAGTTTTTCTCAGCCATTTGAGATTCTTCTGTTGGAAATTCTTTATTTAGATCTGTACCCCATTTTTTAATTAGATTATTTTATTTTTGATGTCTAGCTTCTTGAGTACTTTATGTATTTTGGATATTATCCCTCTATTGGATGTGGAGTTGGTAAAACTTTTTCCATTCTATAGGCTGCCACATTATCTGACATTGCCCTTTGCCTTACAGAAGTTTTTCAGTTTCATGAGGTCCCATTTATTAATTATTGATCTTAGTGCTTACACTAATGTTGTTCTGTTCAGAAAGTCTTCTCATGTGCCAATGGGTTAAAGGCTATTCTCTCTCTCTTCTAGCAGGTTCAGTTTATTTGGTTTTATGTTGAGGTCTTTGATCCATTTGGATTTGAGTTTTGCTCAGNGTAATAGGTATGGATATTTGCATTCTTCTACATGCAGAAATCCAGTTTGACCAGCACCATTTGTTGAAGATGTAATCTATTTTGCAGTGTGTATTTCTGGCTTCTTTATAAAAAATAAGATGTTCATAGATGTGTGGTTTTATCTCTGGGTCTTCAATTCCATCTCATTCATCAACCTATTTTTTATGCCAATATCATGCTGTTTTTATTACTATAATTCTTCAGTACAACTTGAAATTGGGAATGGTAAGACTTCCAGCAGTTCTTTTATTGTTCAGAATTGTTTTTAGCTATCCTGCATATATGGTTTTCTGTATGAAGCTGAGAATTATCTTTTCAAAGTCTGTAAAGAATTGTGTTGGAATTTTGATAAGAATTTAATTGAATCTGTTGCATGCTTTTGGTAGGATGGCAATTTTTACTACGGTAATCCTACCGATCCATGAACATGGGAAATATTTCCATCATCTGACATCTTCTTCAGTTTCTTTCTTCAAAAACTTGAAGTTTTTATAAACAAAAAGTATTTCACTTGCTTGGTTGGAGTTACTGTAAAATAGTTTATATTATTTGAGGTTATTGTGAAAGTGTTATTTCTCTAATTTTTTTCTAGGTCTGTTTGTCATTTGTAGATAGGAGGACTACTGATTTTTTTTTTATTTAATCTTGTATCCAGCTACTTTGCTGAAGGTGTTTATCAGTTGGTGGAATTTTTAGGGTCACTTACGTAAACTACCATATAATCTGCAAATAATAACACTTTGATTTCTTCCTTCCCAATTTGTATCCCCTAGATCTCCTTCAGTTGCTTTATTGCTCTAGCTAAAACTTCAAATACTATATTGAATAGATATGGAGAGAGTGGACAATCTTGTCTTGTCCCTGATTTTAGTAGAATTGCTTTGAGTTTCTCTCCATTTAATTTGATGTTGGCTATAGGCTTGCTGTAAATTACCTTTATCATGTTTAGATATGTCCCTTATATCTCTAATTTCTCCAGGACCTTTATTAGGAAGAGGTGTTGTATTTTGTCAAAGGCTTTTTCGGAATCTAATAAGATGATCATGTGGTTTTATTCTTTCAGATTGTTTATATGTTGCATTACATTTACTGATTTTCATATCTTGAACCATCTCTTCTTCTCTGGGATGAAGCCTACTTGATCATGGCATAAGATATTTTTGATGTGTTCTTAAATTTAGTTTGCAAGTATTTTATTGAATATGTTTGCATCTGTGTTCATGAGGGAAATTGATCTGGAATTCTCTTTCTTTGTTAAGTCTTTGTGTGGTTTGGGTATCAGGGTAATTGTAGCCTCATAAAATGAATTTGGCAATGTTCCTTCTGTTTTAATTTTGTGGAATAATTTGAGGAATATTGGTATTAGCTCTTCTTTGAAAGTCTGGTAGGATTTTGCACTAAAACCATCTGGCCCTGGGCCATTTTGGTTGGTTGGGTGACATAATTACTACTTCTATTTCACTAGAGTTATGGGTCTATTTAAGGCATTTAATCTTGATTTAACTTTGGTAAGTGGTACCTATTGACTATTCATTTCTTTTAGCTTTTCTAGTTTGGTGGAGTACAGGTTTTTAAAGTATGTCCTTATGATTNCCTGGATTTCCTCAATGTCTGTTGTTATGTCCCCCTTTTTGTTTCTGATTTTGTTAATTTGGATATTCTCTCTCTCTACCTTTTAGTTTGGATAAGGACTTTTCTATCTTGTTGATTCTCTCAAAGAACCAACTCTTTGTTTCATTGATTCTTTGTATTGCTCTCTTTGTTTCTGTTTTATTGATTTCAGCCTTCAATTTGATTATTTCTTGCTGTCTGCTCCTCTTGGGCATGATCATTTCTTTTTGTTCTAGAGAGTTCAGGTGTGCTGTTAAGTTGTTAGTATGAGATCTCTCCAATATCTTTATGAAGGCAAATTAGTGCTGTGAACTTTCCTCTTAGCATCACTTTCATTGTGTCCCATAAGTTTGGGTTTGTCATGTATCATTTTCATTGAATTCTGGAAAGTCTTTAATTTCCTTATTCATTTCTCTCTTGACCCATTTTTCATTCAGTAGAGAGTTGTTTAGTTTCCATGAGTTTGTAAGCTTTCTATTGTTACTGTTGTTGTTGATATCTAGTTTTAATCCAGGGTGGTCTGATAATATACAGGGAGTTATTTCAATTTTGTATCTGTTGAGACTTTCTTTATGAATGAGTATGTAGTTAATTTTGGAGAAAGTTCCATGAGGTACAGAGATGAAAGTATATTCTTTTGAGTTTAGGTGAAATGTTGGGGTCTAGGGGTTAAGAATTGAAATTTCATCTTGGTGGATTTTCCCCTTGATGGGTATGTAGTGTCCTTCCCTATCTCTTTTGATTAGTTTTGGTGTCAAATCTATTTTGTTAGATATCATAATGGCTCACCAGCTTGTTTCTTAGGTCCATTTGCTTGGACTATATTTTTCCAACCCTTTACCCTAAGGTAATGTCAATCATTGATGTTGAGGTGTGTTTCTTGGATGCAGCAGAAAATGGGATCCATTCTGGTAGTCTGTGTCTGTGTCTCAATTCGGGAATTGAGACCATTGATATTGAGAGATATCAATGATGAATGATTGTTGCATTTTGTTGTTGTTGTTCATAGTGGTAGTGCCTATGGTGTGTGTGTGTGTGTGTGTGTGTGTGTGTGTGTGTGTTTCCCTTCTTTTGATTTTGCTGGTTTGAGATTATTTATTTCCTATGTTTTTATGGGTTTAATTAACCTCCTTAAATTTGAGTTTTTCTTCTAGTACCCTCTGTAGGGCTACAGTTTTAGATAGATATTGTTTAAGTTTGGCTTTATCATGGAATATCTTATTTTATCCATCTATGGTTATTATAGCTTTGCTGGGTATTATAGTCTGGGCTGGCATACAGTACATGTGTCCAGGCCTTTCTGGCCTTTAGAGTCTCCATTGAGAAGTCAGGGTGTAATTCTTACGTATACAGAAAAGGGCGCCAGATCTCATTACAGATGGTTGTGAGCCACCATGTGGTTGCTGGGAATTGAACTCAGGACCTCTGGAAGAACAGTCAGTGTTCTTAACCTCTGAGCCACCTCTCCAGCCCCAGGGTGTAATTCTAATAGATCTGCCTTTATATGTTTCTTGGTTTTCTTCCCTTGCAGCTTTTAATATTCTTTATTGGTTCTGTAGGGCTAGTATTTTGATTATTATGTGCTGAGGGGACTTCCATTTCTGGTCCAGTATATTTGGAGTTCTGTAAGCTTTTGTAGTCATCTCCTTCTTTAGGTTAGGAAAATTTTCTCCTATGATTTTGTTGAAAATATTTTCTGGGCTTCTGAACTGGGATTCTTCTCCTTCCTTTATTCCTATTATTCTTAGATTTGGTCTTTTCATAGTGCCCTAGATTTCCTGGATGTTTTATGTTAGGAGTTTTTTTAGATTTAATATTTTTATTGACTGATGTATCCATTTCTTCTATCCTATCTTTAA
This sequence comes from Neotoma lepida, assembly GCA_001675575.1. NCBI lineage: Eukaryota > Metazoa > Chordata > Mammalia > Rodentia > Cricetidae > Neotoma > Neotoma lepida. The sequence goes on from LZPO01066512.1 coordinate 84,005, forward strand.
TGCCTGAGATTCTTTCTTCTATCTCTAGTATTCTGTTGGTGAAGCTTCCCTCTATAGTTCCTGTTCAATTTCCTAAATTTTTTATTTCCAGAATTCCCTTTGTTTATGTTTTCTTCATTGATTTTATTTCTATTTTCAAGTCTTGAATAGTTTTTTTTGTTGTTTGTTTCCAATTGTTAATATTTTCTTGGATTTCTTTAAGGGGTTTATTCATTTCCTTTGTTTATGATTTCTTGGGTTTCTTTAAGGGATTTATTAATTTCTTCTTTAAGGCCCTCTATCATCTTTATATATAGTTGGTTTTACTCTCTTTTTCTTGTGATTCAGCTATGTTAGAATATTCAAGGCCTGCTGTGGCAGAATAGCTGGGCTCTAGTGGAGACATATTGCCTTGGCTGTTAATGACTGCATTTTTAGACTTGTGTCCAAGCATCTGGGTTTGGGATGATTATAGGTCTAGATGTTGATTTCTGGATTTGCCTTTGTTGGGTGGGTGTTTTATTCCTTGATTTCTGATTTCTTCTTGGATTTTTGGGGAGTGCAATGGCTGTGTGGTACCTGTATCCCTGGCCTGCTCAGCTGGTGTGCTCACAGGGGATGTCTGCTGGTGTGGGAGGCTGGGATACCGGGATGAGTTGTGGGAAGGAAGGATGAGGAGAAGGTCTTTATGATCCCTTGGGGATGGGGTCAGAGAGGAAAGGGAGACCACAGCAGATTTCCTGCTACAGAGCTGGGGATGGGATTGGGGGATTGGATCTCCGGAGCAGTAGGAGGGGTGTGGGCCTTCAGCCCACTCGCTGCCCTGGGAGGAGTGGTCCTTGGATTAACTGGTGATGCCTGCAGGAGATGGCATCTGGGACGAAGCAACAAGTGGGAGAAGGAAGGTTAGAAAGAGAAAATCTGAGATTCTTTCGACGGGCGGGCATGGGTTGTACCTGTGAGTATGATTCAGCTATGAAAAACAATGACATCATGACATTTGCAGGCAAATGGATGGAAGTAGAAAAGGTCATCCTGAGTGAGGTAACCCAGACCCAGAAAGACAGATCTGGTATGTACTCACTCACAAGTGGCTATTACCTGTAAACAAAGGATAACCAGGCTGCAATCCATAACCTCAGAGAGGCTGGGTAACAAGGAGGGCCCAAAAAGGGAAGCATGGATTTCCCTGGGAAAGGGAAATAGGAGAGATCTCCTGGGTAAACTGGGGGTGGGGGGGATGGGAACATGAGGGACCAGGTTGGGTGGGTTGGGGGTAGGACGGAGGGAGAGAGTAATGAAAGATATGTCTTGATGGGGGCGCATTTCAGGGTTAGGGAGAAACCTGGTGCCAGGGAAACTCCCAGGAACCCACAAAGATGATCCCAGCTAAGACTCCTAGCAATAGTGGGAAGGGTGCCTGAACTAGCCTTTTTCTGTGATCAGATTGGTGACTGCCCCAATTGTCATCAGAGAGCCTTTATCTAGTACCCGATGGAAACAAACACAGAGATCCATAGCCACTGGAGAAGCCGCGGGAGCAGGGGGGGGGCAAGGTCATCACAAGAAAACCCACAGAAACAACTAACCTCGGCTCATAGGGGCTCACAGGCTCTGGACGGTAGGTAGCTAGGGAGCCTGCATGGGACCGACCTAGGCCCTCTACATTTGTGTGCTAGTTGTGTAGCTTGGTCTATTTGTGGGACTCTTAGCAGTGGGATCAGAGTCTGTTCCTAACATTTGAGCTGGCTTTTGGGAACCTGTTCCCCATACTGGACTGCCTTGCCCAGCCTTAACATAAAGGGAGGAGCTTAGTCCTACCTCAACTTGAGATGACATGCTTCATTGACACCCACCGGAGGCCTGCCCCTTTCTGAACAGAAACATGAGGAGCGGATGGGGAGCAGCAAGGGATCAGGAGTAGCAGAGGGAGGGGAAACTGTGGTTGAGATGTAAAATAAATGAAAAAATTCAAAATAATAAAATTAATAAATTAATAAATTAATAATTAAATAAAATTAATAAAAAATTCAATTAATAAAAAAAGAAAGGGAAGATCTGTGGGATCCACAGGAGATGGAAACTGGGAGGTAGAAAAGGCTGCACAGGTGTTCTGCTGCAGAGCTGGGGGTGAGACTAGGGTATTGGATCTGGGGAAACAGAGAGAGAAGAAGGTCTGCAGGCTGCCTACCTGGTTTTCTGGCAGGCATCTTGACTGCCTTCTTTGTCCCAATGATTCCCTCTCCAACTTTGATGTGTGCTCCCTCCCATCTCTGTGTGTGGCCCACCCAGGTGGCCACAACTGTTGTGTGTCTACAGTTGCAACTGCCATGCTGCATCCAGAAGACAGTGCAGGAAAGCATTTCTCTCCTGGCTCTTAAAATCTCCCCATGCTCTCTTCTGCAACGTTCCCAGGGCCTTGCTGAGCATGCAACAGCCACTTTGATTAGTTCTGAGTCTCCCATTAACAGTTGCCCACCACAAAAGGCAGCCCTGTTGATCTGAGATGCATGTGCCTGTTCCTCACTTTCTCCCTCCGGGCAGTGAGGGAACTGAATCACAGTGATGTGAATTGATGGGAAAACTTGCCTGTGTGTTGGGTGTGCACAGGTGCGTGCATTTTTAGAAGTATTTCAGCCTGGATGCTTCTGTGGGGCTCTGCCCTTCACACTCACTGTTTTTCTTCTTCAAATGCTTTCTTCCTCTTGGGAGCCCGCCCCTTTCAGACTTTGGAAAGCTCAGGGAAGGTGAGTGGGCAGCCTGCCTGATGTGGTGCTGAAGTCAGGTGAGAAGCAAACCTTTATATCACCTCCCCTTATTTGGGACAAGCAGATTAGGACTTTGTCTGGAAGCCTTTTTGTGCTCTAAGGTCTCAGGAACGAGAGTGAGGCTGATCGTTTACATAACCCAAGGCCAACTTCTTCACTAAAGTTGAGTTCTGAACAGCAGAACTATTCCTGGATTATTTTCTTGGGGTAGCCAAGATTTTGTTCACTTTGTATTAGCCAATTAAGTTTCATGGCAGAATGATTTGAGTGGTTTGGTCTATCCTAGGAAACATGTGTTTTCAGATAATTTTCATCCTCCTTCATTTTACTTTTCTGCATTTAGAAATTTGCACATGTGGCTTACAAATTATTGTGATTTTTCTGCACTTCTGAACACAAGAACCAACTAAGCTTTCTTCTGTTTAATCTTTCTGGTCTACTTTTAAATGTCTTGAGCTTGAGGAAATTATCTTCAGAAGATAGATAATAGAATTGTGGCCATTCTTAGGGATTGTGACATTATATGGCACTAAGGATACTCAAAATGACAAACCCCCAAGGAATAAAAATCATGCTTGACTTTCATTTTACTGTTCCACCATTCAAACTATTAAATGTGGGGAATTTATTATAGTGCAACAGTTTATGTTTTTCTATTTCTAAAGAGATAAATAAACAGAGAAATGGGCCATATTTCTCCGAAGATGAATGGCTTAAGACAACAGAGAGACTATTCACTAAGAGCTGTAATGAGTTGGGGCTAAAAATACAGCCATCATGGTATCTTCAGTAGCTCTGCAGCTAACTGCATTTTATAAGGTGCAAGAGAAGTGTCTTCCTTTACTCTGACCTATCCTTTTTTCAGAGCAGTTATTTTATCTCCCAATGCCATTTGTCTGCATCTAAGTATTTCCATTTATTCTTACAATACCCATGAAACAAACGGCTTAGAGAGCCATTGTTGTGGAATGTTATTTTAAGATGTGTTACATTTGTTTATGTTGTGGAATATTTTAATGATATGTTTAATGATGCAAAGATATGTTGCTTTCCTTTATGTTGCATTTGTTTAACTCTGTGAAGCTGTATTACTTTGCCTGTTTATAATACTTGATTGGTCTAATAAATTGCTGAATGACCAATAGCAAGGCATGAGAAAGGATAGGTAGGGCTGACAGGCAGAGAGAATAAATAGGAGGAGAAATCTGGAAGGAGCAAGAAAAGGAGAAGAAGGAGAGGAGGACTCTAGGGGCCAGCCACCCAGC
>LZPO01066512.1:108307-129166 GCA_001675575.1 Neotoma lepida
TCTGAATGCTGGAGGCTTCTATTTAGCTCTGTGGCCAAATGTGGCTGACAGCTGCTTTCCCCAAACCCGGCTTCAGCAGTGGAAAATCTGCCCAGAGAAGAACTGGGCAGATTTTTAGCTTCAGGATAATCCTGAGGCAGCTCACAGCTTCGTCTCCTCAGATGCCCGCAATATGAGTTGTTTGGAATGGTGATCAAGTGTGGCTTCCTAAATGANTTTGTNCTGTCTATGAGTGAGACAGACTTTCATGACNCTTCAAAATTGTTCTTGATTTCTTGTAATCAGAGGTAAGGGGCCAACTCCAGAGCATTTAAAAGCAAGGCCTATGATTTGGTCTCAATTATAACTGCTGAGAGATGTGGCTGACAAGCTCNATAACCTTTGGAAATGNGAGCTGGTGCCAGCAGGCAACTGTACCCTTTGGCTTGAGTAGCAGTTGCCTGATTTGTCTCTAAAACCACCCAAAGTTAATAAAGTCACAGTGTTCAAACTTTTAGGAACAATGGACTGTTAAGGACATAAAATGCTGTTTTATTCTTACTGAAGAAGGTAGATGCCTGTTTCTGAAAGTAGTACATTTTTGTTATTGGCCCCAAGATTGGGCTTCCCCCCCAAACTGTAATGGTCTTTTCTTAGACTGGGACTTNGCACTGGAGAGGGCTTTCAACTGCCCCTTCTCTTTGATCATCAGAATGNAATAATTACCATATACACTTGAATGTTCTATTTATGCTAATGCAGTGGTTATGGAGAATGATACAACAGTGTGCAGATTATACTCTTGCATTAAGCTTGGGAAAAAGGAGGCTGTGTTGAAGTAATTTCATCTCATTATTTTTGTAATTATTTCCTCTTCGTTAATGCTTCTCGAGAAGTCATATTCAAAGCTGGTGTTTGTTGAACAAAATTGCTCTCTTTTGGGCTGGATCATCATTTGTAAAGCCCTCAAGGCCAAGAAACACTTAGTGTTAACTCTTCTGGATTTATAAATGAGGCTAAGTTTCCTCTCCTGGTAAAAAATAATTTAAACTAAACTAAGTTGGAAGTTTATTTTTCTGTGACTTTTAGATGTGGAGATGAACTGCTGTCCAAGGTAGGCAAATGTCTCTATTTTATGAATTGTGATTAATACAGGACCATTCTTTCTGGTTGATCCAAGNTATATGCCTTCTAAACCTAATGTTTTGTTGGCTTGCTTATTTTGTTTCATTTGTGTTGCTATAAGGTCCCCCTGTGTTGTGTAGCAATTCCATCAGAATTGAAGCATTCTCTCCTGAAAGGAGTTGGGTTGGGGGCTCCTAATGACTCAGGAAGAAAATAAGGCTTACAGGATCAATAGGGTTCCCACCAAGACTGTACAATCAATAAAGAGGGCTGTGGAGAAGAGACTGATCAGCTGAGCTTCCTTCAAGTCATACAGGGAGCTCCAGGGATGCAGCTTTTGAGAGTCAAGAGTCATCATCCATCCCAGGTGGGCTTTTGCTCTTGTATCATTCCTTTTCTTGTGAGTAGGCCCTCACCCAAGTAACCCCAGTAAACTTACTGATTCACTAAGCTAGACTTTGAAGGAATAATTATTTTGGTCTTTGATGCTTTATCTAGGGTGAATAAATATTTGATTATATATCCCTAGGAAAAGTAACAGAACACATATCAGACTGGCCTTGAAATCATAATCCTCCTGCCTCTACTTTCCAAATGTTGGAATTAAATGTATGAACCACTATACTNAGCTTCTATGCCTCAACCATTGACTGTATCACCATGCCCAGTTGCTAGCTGACTTTTAACATGGTCTCTGAAAGTAAACCAACCAACCAACCTCAGTATATTTGCATGNTAATAAAAAACTAAGAAAATACATTATCTCTTCATGAACTTCATGCCCTCTCACTCCAATACTCAGAGAGCATCAAGGAAGAGAGGGTAGAAAGAATGTAAGAGGGGAAGATGGGGTACAGTGCAGTGAAATACTGGCCTCTGAACCTGACAGGGCTGTCACACTGTTCCACATGAACTCCCAGAAGTTCTGGCTACTTGCATGAAACCTGCACAAGATCAAGCCCGTTAAGAATTCCAGCATACTATAAAGGCACAAGAAGCTTACAGAATACCAAAAAGATTGAATCAGAAAACAAAGTCCCTGGGTCACATAATAATCAAAACACCAAACACACAGAACAAAGAAAGAATATTAAAAGCTGCAAGAGAAAAAGGCCAAGTAACATATAAAGGCAGACCTATTAAAATTACATCCGACTCCTAATGGAGACTCTAAAAGCCGAAAGGGCCTGGGCAGATGTCTTACAGATTCTAAGAGACCATGGATGACAGCCTAGATTACTACACCCAGGAAAATTCAAATCACCATAAATGGAGAAAACAAGATATTTCATGACAAAGTCAAATTTAAACAGTATCTATCCACAAACCCAGCCCTACAGAAGGTACTGGAAGGAAAGCAGGATCCATCCTTCTGCTGCATACACGAAACACACCTCAACATCAAAGATAGACATTACCTCAGAGTAAAGGGTTGGGAAAAGATTTTTCAAGCAAATGGATCTAAGAAACAAACTGGTGTAGCCATTCTAATATCTAACACAGAAGACTTCAAACAAAGTTAATCAAAAGAGATGAAGAAGGATGCTTCATACTCATCAAAGGAAAAATCAATCAAGATGAGTTTTCAGTTCTTAACATCTATGTACCAAGCACAAGGACATCCATGTTTGTACAGGAAACACTACTAAAGCTTAAATCACTCATTAAACTTCACACATTGATAGTGAGAGACTTCAATACCCCGCTCTCATCAATGGATAGATCATCCAGACAAAACTATATAGAGAAATAATGGAGCTAACAGATGTTATGAGCCAAATGGATCTGATAGATATCTACAGAACATTTCACCCAAACACAAAAGAATATACCTGCTTTTCAGCACCTCACTGAAAATTCTCAAAACCTGACCACATAATTGGTCACAAAGCAAGCCTCAACAGATACAAGAAACCCCTCGTATCCTATCAGACCACCATGGATTAAATCTGGATTTCAACAACAACAGAAACATCAGAATGCCTACAAACTCATGGAAACTGAACAACTCTATACTNAATAACTACTGGGCCAAGGCAAAATAAAGAAAGAAATCAAAGACTTCCTAGAATTCAATGAAAATGAATGTACAACATACCCAAACTTAAGGGACACAATGAAAATGGTGCTAAGAGGAATCATATCACTAACTGTCTTTATAAAGAAATTCACAAGATCTCATGCTATTGACCTAAAATCACACNTGAAAGCTCTAGAACAAAAAGAACACACCCAAGAGGAATAGATGACAGGAAATAATCAAACTGAGGGTTAAAAATCAATAAAATAGAGACAAAGAGAACAATACAAAGAATCAATGAAACAAAGAGTTGGTTCTTTGAGAAAATCAACAAGATAGAAAAACCCTTTTCCATACTAACNAAAAGACACAGAGAGACTATCTAAATTAACAAAATCAGAAATGAAGCACGGGGGGCAGTGGCAATAACAGCAGACACTGAGGTGAGGAAATCCAAATAACCATTAGGTCATACTTTAAAAACCTGTGCTTCATAAAATTGGAAAATCTAAGAAAAAAATGGCTAATTTTCTCAATAGGTACCACTTACCAAAGTTAAATCAAGATCAGACAAATAATTTAAATAGACTTATAAACAAGGAGGAAATGGAAGCNGTCATTAAAATCTCCCTCAAATTATTCCACAAAATAGAAACAGAAGGGACACTACCAAATTCATTTTAGGGGCAACAGTCATCCTGATACCCAAGCCACACAAAGATNNAACAAAAGAGAGTTGCAGACCAATCCCCCACNNGGAACATTGATGGAAAAATACTCAATAAAATACTTGGATTTGCAAACTGAATCCAAGAACATATCAAACACATCATCCACCATGGCCAAGTAGGCTTCATTCCAGAGATGCAGGGATGATTCAACTTATGAAAATCTGTCAATGTAATTCACCATATAAACAAACTAAAAGAAAATCCCCACATGATCATCTCATTAGATGCAGAAAAAGCCTTTGANAAAACCCAACACCCTTAATGATAAAAGTCTTTGAGAATCTCCCTGAGAAGAGGAAATAGAACAGATTTTGTGGGTGGACTGGTGATGGGTGGGGTTGGGAATAGGAAGGATCAGGTTGAGGTGAGGGAGGGAGAAAATACTGGTGGAAATGACTGGAATTGGGGGGAATTTGGGGGAACAAGGAAGAAACCTAATGAATGGAAAGTTCATGGAATCTTTGACAATAACTTTAGTGAAGACTCTTGGTAATGGGGGACATGGAACNTGAACTGGCTATCTTCTGTAACAAGTCTTCAAGTGGAGGGATTGGGACACCAACCCAGCCACAAAACCTTCGACCTACATACAGTTAGTCCTGCTTGCAGAGTGTTCTGGAACCGGAGCCTAGCTGCATCATCTTCAAAGAGCCCAGAGAGCCTTCATCCAGCAACTGATGGGAGCAGATGCAGAGTCCCCTAGCCAAATTTTAGGCAGAGCTCTGGGAGTCCTGCAGAAGAAGGGGAGGAAGGAATTCAGGAACCAGAGGGATCAGAGACACCACAAGAACATGGACCATAGAATCAACTGACTGGGACTCGGGGGCTTGTAGATATCAGGGAGCCTGTAGGGGTCTGACCTAGGTCCTCTGCATATATTATATGACTGAGTAGCTTGTTGTTCTTGTGGGATTCCTAAGAGTGGGAGCAGCAGGGGGCTGTCTGTTTTGCCTGCTTTTGGGATCTTTCCCTATGACTGGGTTGTTTCCTCCAGCCTTGACGTGATGGTATGGGCCTGGTCTTATTGTAGCATGTTATGCTGTGTTTGGTTGATGTCTCTGGGTGGCCTGCTCTTTTCTGAGGGGAGGCAGAGTGGGAATGGATGTGGAGGAGAGAGGAGGTGGGGGAAAGAGACTAGCAGAAGGAGAGGAAGGGGAAGCTGCAGTAGGGATGCAATATATGAGTGAATAAAAGAAAAAGAAGCTATCTTATTTTACACACAAATATCCAACCAAAAATAGGCCAGTCAGTTCTATTCCTACCTGTAGTAAACTGGAAAAATAAATGCTAAATTTTAATTAATAAAAAAGTGCAGTCATTGGCTAGAACCTCAAGGCTGCTTGTTTTTACAAGGGTCAAACTCAAAACAGAGCTGAGAATGTATCTCAGTGGCAGAGCTCTTGTCTAACAAGCATAAGGTCCTGAGTTTGATTGCCAACACCAAGAGAGAAAAAAATCATTATATATGCAGACATATTAAAGTCATTATTGTTTAAAAAAAGAGTTGCAGCATGTATGTTTTCTCCTGGCTGAGGCATTATTGCTGGTTGATGGCTTCTGAGTGAGGGAAGAGTCATTTTTCTTTGTGAGGGTGGCCATTGCTCCAGTGGCTGGCCTGAGAGGGAGTCCACCTTTCTTCTCTGTGGAAAGACATTTCTTCTTCTATGCCTGTATTTCTTTTTATATATATATATATTTATTTATTACATCCTGACTGCAGTTTTCCCTCCCTCCTCTCCTCCCAGTCCCTCCCCCACTCCTCCTCCATTTCCCTTCAGAAAAGGGCAGGCCTCCTCTCAGGGTTATCAACCAGACATGGCATATGAAGTTGCAATAAGACTAGGTACTTCCCCTCATATTAAGGCTGGATGAGGCAACCTAATAGGAACAAAAAGGTCCCCAAAGCAGGCAAAAGTGTCAGAAACAACCCCCGCTCCCTCTGTTAGGAGTTTTACAAAAACACCAAGCTATACAACCATAACACATATATCGAGGGCGTAGGTTAGACCCATGCAGGCTCCCTGATTGTCAGTTCAGTCTCAGTGAACCACTATGAGTCCAGGTTTGTTGATTCTGTGGGTTTTCTTGTGGTGTCCTCGACCCTTCTGGCTCCTAAAATCCTTCATCCCCTTCTNCAGAATTCACCGAGTTCTGCTTAATGTTTGACTGTGGATCTCTGCATCTGTTTCCATCAGTTGCTGGNTGGAGCCTCTCTGATGATGTTTATGCCAGGCTCCTATGAGTATAGTAGAATATCATTAGGAATCATTTTATTTACTTTTTTTTCCCCAGAAGTGTTTGGTTCTATTCTAGGTCTCTGGGCCATCTGAGCCTCTGGTTCCTGGTCCTCCAGGTGGTGTCAGGGGTGAGCTCCCTCTTGTGGTGGCATGGGTCTCAAGCTAGACCAGTCATTGGTTGGCCACTCCCATAGTTTCAGTGTCACGTTTACCCCAGCACATCTTGCAGGCAGAACAAACTATAGGTCAAAGAATTTGTGGCTGGGTTGATGTCTCACTCCCTCCTCTGGAAGTCTTGCCTGGTTACAGGAGATGGCCAGTTCAGGCTCCATATCCCCCATTACGAGGAGTCTTAGCTAAAATCACTCTAATAGATTCCTAGGAGTTTCCACTTCACTAAATTTCTACCTTGCCCTGGAATTGCCCCCAATTCCAGTAGTCTCTCCCAGTAGTCTCTCCCTCCATCCTCCTCACACATGCTCCCTCCTGGGTCTGTGTTTCTTATGTGTCCCATTCATAGTCTTCCAGGCAAAGTCTTAAAGACAGCAAATGCTCTCCAGGAATGTTAACAGTTGAGTTAGCCCAACATAGTATAAAAACTGACGTGTTAGAATTAGAAGCATATTCTGGCTTTGCTGCTCATTACACGAGCAAATATGAGGTGACTATGAATACCCTAGGTGAATACCCTGGCCTGTTTTCCCACCTGTAAATGTTGTAATAAATCCTTACATGTTTATGTATGTGCATTAAACTGACTGATGCTTTTAAATGCCAAAGTTAGTGACTAAAAATAATCCTTTCTCTTGCCTTCCTCACTGGGGATGCACACATTAGTTTCAGTTGCATTCTTATCTGCAGTTGGACTCTTACAACACACAGACCCCCTGTAGAAGTGACTGATGATGGGTGTGTTTTGAGAGAGGAAAGTGGAAATAATTTAAGGTTCTAGAGGGGGGCGGGTTCTGAAGGACTGGGTGTGTTGTCGTGGATTAAGCCTTGTCTAGAGTGAGGTAGGATAAGAATTCCTGTTGGAGTGCAGTGAGGATTGCACTTATTTTCATGTGTTGCTGTAGTGGTTTTAAGTGGGTAATTTTAGTATGACATCTTTGGCTGTCATACTTTTGATGATACAAATACTTTTGATGATACAAATCACAAAATTTGTTTTTGTAAAGAGTCCATTAATGGGCAAAACTGGCACTGTCTTTGTAGTGGATCTCAAGGTGCATTTGGATAATGTGAAAGTCAGGGTGTGCCAGTCAGGTTCTCTTGAGAAACAGAATGGGCAGAAATATATGCTACAACAGAGTTGCATTGGATTAGCTTGCAAGACAGGAACTGTGGCCATTGGCATGCAGGAGATGCTGAGAGCACCGCAGATGCTCATTCCCTGAAGCTGGATGCCTTAGCCATTGAAATCATATGTGGAAGGCCTAGATGACTCTTGGAGAGCCAGCCACTGGTCTTAATCCATGTTGGAAGACAGAAGAAACTGTTCTGATGGTATCAGAAGAAGCAAGTAGCTCCAGCATCCAGATGATCATTAGCAAGAAGGAAATGCAGGCCAGCAAGTAGCACTGCCTCTCCTGGCCCCTCTTTACATCTGGGCAGCTACCAGAAGGTGCTGCCCACTCTTGGGGATGGTCTTCTCCCCACAGTTAATTTTTCCTGGGAATTCTGTTACAGCCTCACCCAGAGGTGTTTCTTTTAGTTGATTCAAGAGCCCATCAAGTTGACAAAAACAATCACAGTGTGACTCAAAGTACCGAGAATGACAGGTATATGCATTTTAATAACAAACAATTTTAATCTTTATCTTAGGTATTTTCAATCACAAGACAGTCTTTATATCAAAATATCAACAGGTTATATTTAGGAATATGTATATATACACAAATGCATATATGCATGCAATAACAACTGATTAAAAAAGAGGCTATGGATTTGAAGGAGATCAGGGATGGGTGTATAGGAGGGTTTGGATGGAGGAAAGANAAGGGAAAAACATAGTAATTAAATGCCAATCTCAAAAGCAAACACCTGCTCTTAGTGATGAATAAGTACCCCAAACATTGTGCCTTGGAGAAGGACTCAGCCGTTGAGAACGGATGCGGTCCTTTAGGCACTCAAGAAATCATAAGTGAACCTGCATACAACACTGCAGCTACAATTCCCTTCCCAGAAATGTGTAACTGTGGGTCTGCTCTCCCTGGGTGTGTGGCAGTGTCCCCTGGATTGGTAGTGTTCTGAGAGTCTGGGCTTGTGCAACCGCGTAGCTGAGATGTAGCACTGAGTTGCCCTTGAACAGTTACTTCCCTATAAAGTGCTGCTGCTGAAGGATTGCTCCCTCCTCTCTGCATATCACTGCTGTGTGTGAGTGCAGCCAAGCACCCAGTGCTCACTAACTGCGAGTTTCAGAGTCCTGTAAATCCTTTGCTTGATAAGCTAGAACATGTGGAGAAGATAGATGCCCTGGAAGGAGGATGATATCCAGGATCCTGGAGGGAAAGTGTTCTGGCATATGTCAGCATGCAGAGAAATTCTGCTTAGGAGAGGATTTTCTGGACCTTGAATCACATTGTTTCATGGTTTAAAATGCTGTATGGGAATGTCTAAAATTTATTTAAGAGATAAAACAAGAAAAGAAAGAAATATGGATGTATACCTTTTTAAAATTTTCATTTACTTATTTATTTATTTGTGTGTGTGTGTGTGTGTGTGTGTGTGTGTGTGTGCATGTGTGTCACAGTGCACATATGGAGGTCTGAGGTCAAGTTGGAGAAGTCAGTTCTCTCTTTCCACAACATGGGGCTTGAGTATCAAGCTCAGATCATAGGTGTTGGTGGCAAGCACTTTTATTCATCAGATAGTGGCTGTGTATTTTATCTTTGCTATTCTGTAATNGTGATATTCTCAGTGGCAGCTTTGCTGTCTCTAAATATGGATTTAAGGAGAAGAGTAAGATGGCCATCACCAGGAGACATGTAGTATATTTTAAAAAAATTACTGACACAGGACACTGGATTTATAGAGCTACAACTGAGAAAGCAAGACAGTGAGGGTTTTGGAAAGGAATGTTTAACTGTCAATCCCTACCTACATGTGTTACAAGCAGTTTTTGGTACAATATCAATCCTAGGGTTGTGTATCATAATTGTGTTTGGTAAATAAAATATTATGGCTATGAAAGGTCATGTGACTTTTATGTGGAGAAATAAAAATGACCTACTGTCTGCTATAAATTGGGATGCAGCCATCATGGGAAACAAACACTGGGCAAAGAAATAAACACAATGTAATATATGGGCAAAATTTTTCACACTTAAATCTTTTGAGGAAGTTGACTTTGAATGAAAATGGAGATCAAATCCAGAACTTGGAGCTAACTCTAGTAATTTGTAGAATCAAAAAAAAGTGAATACACATTTCGAACTCCGTAGAAATAAAATGATTTTCCTTCTTTTTTTTCCTATCTGTTAAGTAGGGAACCAGTCTGTACTGAACCTGCATCTAAAGGTATCAAAAATTCAAAAGCATAAAACACCAAACATATATACTGGATCAAATGGAAATTTTATTTTGTCTGTCTGTTGAGAAAAAGAAATTGTCGAAATAGTTCTTGTGAACCAACTGAAGTACCCAACAGAGGGCAGGGACAAATTGTGCTTCCCCAACTCTGATCTTTTCCAAGCCCCTCCCAGCATTTACACATTCATTTTTTATTACACTCACATTTTGCATGATAAACATTAGCTTAGTTCCTGACAGGTTTTGCTTCTTACTTCTTNTGATTTCATCTTGGGCTTCCTTGTTGGTTTTGTAATTGAGAGCTTCATGGAGTAAATATGGCGGACTCTGGAGTCTGTAGTCATCTGTTCATGGAGGGCACAGTGTGCCTGTGCCTGTGTCCCAGGATGCTGTGTTTACTGTGTGTATTTGCCATGCTGAAGATTTCAATAGTCATGCTCACAGAATGGGCATGCAGGAAAATACTTATAAAGCTGCCCTCCCCTCCTGGGAGAACTGGCCCCAGTGATGTGGGCATAGGAGAGCTACCCACCCACCATGGGCAATTGCAATAGGAGAGCTGCTCCCATCGATCACCATGTCTGTGGGAGAGCTCGTCTTTACCCTCACCTGAAGGGGCTGGTCCTGTTAGAGACCCAGACTGACCAACTCAGCTACCACCCAGGCCCACCTCTAGGGCTTTGAGTTGGCCCACTCCAACATCTACCCCATCTATGACATGCTGGAGCATGTGAAGGGACTGGTCCTGCTGACCCATAGCTGCAGGATCTCTATGACTCCAGGCAACAGCAGGAATCTGAGAGACATTTNGGTGAGGGGCCAGTAATGATGATGTACCAGAAACCGGCGACCTTGAACCAAACCAACAATTCACTGCAATGAATATTTGCAAGTAAATCTGGGTAAAAGGGTATACTGTGTGACATACCATGGCTCCCAAGGCCATTCTGACAGTATGATGACACTATGACACTATGATGTAGAGGTGGAAAATACAGAGGAGCAAAATGGGTTTTATTTGTTTGTTTTCTTTTGGGGAGGCTACAAGGGTAGAGGGCAGATATGGAAGGACTGGGAAATAAGTGGAATTGGGGTGCATGATGTGAAATTTCCAAAGAGTTAGTAAAAAATTGTTAAAAAATAAAANCCGAAGCTTCAGGNAGGAAGAGTGTATTTCAGCTTGGAGTTCAAGGGGATACTGTCCATCATGAAGAACAGGCATGACACAGGAGCATGAGGCAGCTGGTCACCCTGTGCCCACAGTCACGAAGCAGTCATGAATACTGGTGCTCAGTTTAGTTTCTCCCTTTTTATTAATTCCAGGACCCCATCCCAATGGAATGGTGCCAGCCACATATAGGATGAGTCTTGCCACGTCAATCTACCTGATCTAGAAACATATTCACAACNTGCCTAGTGGTGCATTTCCATGGTGATACTAAATNCCATCACGTGGACAATCATTATTAAGTGTCAGAGTATGTAATTCCTATCCCATATTGAGCACAATGAAATGTCGTGGGGCTCCCACCAGAGATGACCACTCAGACACAGTCTATGAGCCAATTAAAAGTCTTACTTTGAGCTGTCTGGTGACTACACATAGGTATTTGGGACCCAAGTACCNTCTTGAGCCTTTTCCAGGGTCTGTATTTAAACAAGAAAACCTCATTCTGTCTGGAAAGTCCCCAAGGTTCCCTTCCTGCAAGCTAAGCAGATAGTTATAAAAGCCAAAATATCTGATTAGCAAAAATCTATTACAAAGAACTCACATCCTTGAGGTTTTTTGTTTTTTCCTGGAATTGTCTTTTTTCAGGTCCCCCTTATAGTTACTGTCACTTTACTCAGCAAGACAAAGTTCATCTGAGGTGCCAAAATGGAGTCCCCATAGCCAACTTGAAGCCCTTGTCACACAAGGTCAAAACTGTTTGATGACCTTTTACCTCTGGCAGCACCCATGGGATTCACACGTGCCCATGAGACTCAGTCTTTGATAAAGACGGACCCATTTATCATTCCCTCATGTTTCACTGGAAGGAGATAGCCACTTTCTTATCTGTAGAATGAGGGTGATACTCGAGGGCTGCTTCTGCCTCTTGCTATAACCTCTTCATTTAGTTCTTCCCCCAGGAGGAAGAATGACTCCTTTTAGTAGTGAGATTGATGAATAACTAACTTCTGTTGGACCTCATTACCCAGGCAATGAGGTCAATGCATTGAAAAGGCAGTGCCTCCCATGGCCTGCACTCTGACAAACTCTCCTCTCTATTGAGCAGTTTTGGGAACAGGCTTCATTTTGCGCTTTGATCCCAACCTTTTTGTTTTTTAAATTAGCTCTTCTGTTTGCATACTTACCTTCCTATCAGGGATGGGAGGGACGGAAACTGGTCCCTCTTTGTATCTACTGCCCGGGAGCTACCCATCAGATATATAGGACTCACCCTTACCAGGTCCCTTCTGGACTAACCTGCAGTGGTTCCTGAACCGTGAGATCATGAAAACCACTTGGCGGAGTAAGTAAAAATAGACTCCTCATGCCTGCTCCAGAACGGAGGCATAGGAGCTCGTGGGGACAGAGCCCAGGGCTCTCCCACNTTCGTTTCTGTTGACATAAGATACTACTCTGACAAAAGGAGTTTACCGAGAAAGGGATTATCTGGACCACAATTCTGGGTTACAGACCATCATTTTGAAGAAGTCAGAGGCAGCAAAAACTCGGGTCACATCATATCCACAGCCAAGAGCAGAGATCCATGAATTAATGCATGCAAGCTTTCTTGTGCTCAGCTCTGTCTCTACACCTATACAGTTCAGGATCCTCTACCCGGAGACAGTGCCACCAACTTTNGGGCTGGGTTCCCCTACATCAACTAATACAATAAAGACAAACCCTCNAGACAGGCTCACAAGCCAACCTGATNTAGACAATCCCTCATTGAGACTATCTTTCTAGGGGATTCTAGGTTGTGTCAAGTTGACAAACTATCAAAAGGATCCTATAGATTGAGAAAGTCCTTCATACTGTGAAGAACCCTCTGATGAGGCTTTTCTTAGTACCTTCTCTCACAAGCCTGAGCTTACCTTCTCCTTGCTATTCTTTTCAAGTTTCTGTTTAAGAATCCATCAACACAGTTCACCTTTATGGAATGATTTGTTTCACACACAAATGCCCCCCAAAGAGAGTGTTTATGTATGTTAACAAAGGCNTTCTCAACATAATGTTAGGACAGNAGGTGTGAGCCATAGGACACTTGTGCTTCGGAGGGTGAGTGGCTGGTTTCTTTTTAGTTAAACTTTATTAATTTCTTCATTACAGAGACAATAATCTGAACATACCTTCAATCAAGCTATCTNCAAACAGAAGGCTTGGTATATAAATGACCCTCTTTTTGTATTATTAAAATAGCATATTGGTGGAAATAAATGCAAGACAACAACAACCCCCCCAATTTATTTCTATATTTGTTGTCACACTCTAAGTATGTTTACCATTGTAATGTCTTAAAGATGAGAAGCAAATGGTGATAGAACAAGCATAAATAATTTAGCCAGTGCCAAGGCTTTCAGGTCCTAACTGTTAAGGTATTTCATAAGAACATGGGATACTCCCATGAGTAGAAACAGAATCACCACTNTGTACCAAAGAATAACTCAAGCTTCCTAATAGGATTATAGTGTAGTAGATACTATAATGTACATACATTTTGTGTTTCCCAAGTCTAACCACAGATGTTAGTCAAACAAACAAACAAACAAACAAAAAATCCCACTACCAACAAAGGGAAAACAAGCATGAAGATACACTGTTCCATCAGGGCTGGAGAGATGGCTCAGCAGTTAACAGTGTTTTGCTGCTCCTCCAGGTGAGGAGAGTTCAGTTCCCAGCACCTATATCAGGTGCTCACAACTACATGAAAATCTAGCTCCAGGGGATCTGGCGCCCCCTTCTGGCCTCTACAGGCACCTGCACATATGCAACATACACTTATGCAGATACACACATACACTAAATAAAAATAACAAATCATTAAATATATATTTTACTGTTCCTGTCTATAACAGAATGGTACTAATACGTTTTTTAAATTTTCTTTACTTTTTAGAGTTAAAACCACTTGAGTTTTTTCTTCTTCCTATTTTATATTCAATGTCATTTGGCTCCTTCTGAGATTATCCGTGATGGTTTGGTAAATTCGTTAGTGAAGAAGTAAAATAGGACCGGGACAGGTACCAAAATTAAAAAGTTCAGATCCTGCTCAAATTGGTCTTCTCTGAAGAGGGCAATTAAACCATAGCCGTGAAGAAACCAGTGGCTGAACAGGACAAGAAGTCTGTCGTTTCTTATCAGATTTCTGTAGCTCTCTATTTTGGAAAAAACCAGGTACACAATCAGATTAGCTAAAGATGCCACTAATACGATGTATGGGAAGGCATAGTACAAGAGGCCTCCTGCAATGGCTTGCAGCAGAGTCAAAACCGGGAAGAAGTAGAGGGCAGCATAAAAGCTTTCTAACGGGTTTGGCATGTATCGGCTGCGCTGGATCTTATTCACCAGAAGTGGTCGGAGCAGCAGCATGAATACCAAGCAGAAAGCGTAGTAAACAAGCACGATGGTGTACAGTGGGTACACGGCTTCCTGAGTGCAGTGCAGGGTGGTGATGTAATCTGGACTTGGATTGTGAAGCATGGTGTACCAATCCGAGAGCATCAGCACCCCNCATGAATAGATGGAAAGGGTGCCGGGGGGATCACTTACAAGCAANGTGACCACGCCTGCCANACTGCATTCAAATAACGCAGAGGTTTGCTGGAAAAGAACACCGTTGGAATAACTTTTCTTTGCAACCCATTCGATGAAGAACCAATGGGAAATGAGAGGCAGCATCGCCATGAATCCAAGGTAAAGCCAGTCATAAAGTTCCGGGAACTTGGTACAAGGCTGACAGTATTTCTCTTCATTTGTCCTCTGTCCTCTTGGGCACGCTCCACACTCTCCATATATTTCAGTTGAGCTATTTTTAAATAGTAGGGTCTTCCCACAATAGAGTCCAAAGCATGCCATCCCGCCACTCTCAGCTTCTAAGATCAATGGATGTAACTACAGGACGCTGATATCTAGGCTACAACGGTCCAAGTGGCTCCGCCTCCCGGTAACCTGGACAACNGTTCTGAAGCCCCGCCCCTGCTCCACTAAGCTTCACTCCCAGGTCCTCCTCCAGGCTCAAGCCAGGTAGGTCCTTGGCCTCGGCTCTCAGAGGCCATCNTTTTCCNGGTCTGGGTAGGGCTCTTGAAGCATTCCTCCTGAAGAAANGACACAGGTCCTTGGAGTGTATTTCAGGGTGTCAGATTTTTCTGCTGGTCTTAGCATGAGAGAGTAGATGAACTGTAAATTCGGATATGCTTGAGAAACCCCAATTCCTACTTTTGAATAGATTGGCATGGGGCAGAAGATACAGGTGACAGGCCAGTGTCTGGTGACATTCATAAATTTATCAGATCCTAAAAATTCACATTCTAACAGGATTATTTTAAGGAAGCTTAGCTCTCTTTGGGTGCATAATGTCTCAATCTTTCATCTTAAGCTTTCGTGTTTGATGAAAAACGATTCCTCATGTAAATTCATGTATTGTAATACAGTCCTCCTGAACTCCCTGGATAGAGAGCTACAGAATGTCACTCTCCACTTTGCTCTTCAGAAAGGACCTGAAAATACAACACTGCCTTATGGTATATGAATTCATCCNAAACCAGAACAAGTTCTCCCATATTTTAGAAACCTTGACATTTTGTCACTTGTCCTTCACCTGCCTAACAAACTACAATTCACTTTTGAAACACACAAATACTGGAGAGAGAGAGAGAGAGAGAGAGAGAGAGAGAGAGATCTAAATTCAACCAAATTCCTTTGCTTCCTCCCTTCCTCACTCCCAGGCAGCCTGTCCTTCACTTCCTGTGTGGTTTCTGACCCATCTTTTTCCTCAGAAGTAGTCTTTAGAAGTACCTATTCTACCCTGGTTACCTCAGGATTCTGCCAGTCCAGAGTTATGGCACTGCTAGAGGTGCTCAGGATGACAGGCATGAGGGCTGACAATTGAATTTTCTAATATTGACTTCAAAATTCCAAGGGGCATATAGTTTATCTTTCACTGGTAATTGCAAGCTAAAATTAACAGTGGTGTGGTAGCTACAGTGTATTAGCCTTGTAAATATTTAGCTTACAGATTGACATGTGATAAATGTCTTCTAGGCATTTGGGGAGAAGATGATGAAAGAGGAGTTCTGGATGGCTTGCTCTGCTGCAGATAGACCAAATCTGCATGCTTAAGTGGGTCTAGCTGTCACATGATCAGTGCTCTTCAGTGTTTTGCTTAGTAGCTGGTCCCTTCCTGGAAAATGACATTACTCAGCCTGGAGCTGGGGACCAATATAGGGAAACATGTTTGCTGGGGACCAGCCTATGACAACATATCCCTGGGGACTGGTTTATGAAGATATGTCTGCTGGGGACCAGCCTATGATGTGAGTAGTTGCCGATTTGCTGTGAGTGAGAAATTTAGCTGCAGGAGGCAATCAGAGCAGGTTCTAGTTTGGTANTTACTTCTTATCTGATATGGTAACTCAAGAGCCGACCTTAGAAATTCNTTTCTTTGATTCATTAGGAATCTTGGATTAAGATGTAAAAGTTTAGTGGAGAATTCAGCTCATGGTAGAGCACTTACCTAGCATGTACCCAGAGGGCCTTTGGTCTGATGTCCAGCACCATCTCTGCTGCTGGCCACACACACAAGTCAAGTGTTTGTGTTTTTTATTATGTCAAGTTGTTATTATTGTCTCCCACAAATGAATGAATGCTGGTTTGTTTATCAGATGTTATCAACATGCTGGGGGCCACAGGAGCAACTTGTGGCTAAGTGTGAGGTGGCCAGTGTTACTCCAAACACCCATGCTTTGCACATTTGGAAGTAGGCAGAGGGACTGTAATTGCCTCATGTCTAACCTAGAGAGCCAGCGCTTGGAATGAGGGTCCTAGTGTCCATGGCCTCGNGCTGAACAGTGCTTCTTCATCAGCAGTTGTCTTAGTTTTTGAGAACTCTGTGCTGGAAGGTTCTAAGGCATCAGAGGAGGCGAGTTACCNCCAGCTTGGCTTCACACTTCCTCTCATTCAAATTTATGCAGAGATTTCTTTCTTTTAAAAACAAAGGTTTGGTTGTTGCAGGGAATTGTCATATGACAACCTTTATGAATATTGTTTAAATGTTAACACTACTGTTCTTGTTTTTTTTTTTCCCCACTAAGCGTAGGTATCCCCAAAAGTGCCTCTTAAGTCCTAAGTTTCAAGTAGAGGAGGTTAGACTAAGAAGTTAACTTGCAGGATGAGGTCGCTTCTGAGAAAAACTTCATTAATTCAGCCACCCAGATGAGGCCTCAAAGCATCACTTCAGTAGCTGATTCACACTTTCCCTTCCNTGTTTGTCTCGGGGATCTTTGACATGTGAGGTGTTGCAAAACTGAGTTTTCCACCCATTCTTACTTCCGGATCTCACATCCTCATCCAAAGTTCTGTGTGGAGTCATTGTGTGGACTGACAATAGTTTAGTCTCTATAATCTGTAGGAAAGGCAACGGGAGGTTTTACCTTCTTGTATGAAGTTTTCTTTCCACAGTAAACAACCTGGGACATGAATTTTTTTTTGGACAGTTTTACTGTATGGTGTAAAGTAGGCTTAGGGGAGGAGGAAGTAACACAGCTTATATACAGAGTCCTTTTTAAAATTTATTCAATTAATGAAAAAGTTTACAGTTGAACACAATGCACTGTGGGTAATTACATTCACTGCCNTTTCTCTCTCTCAGCCCTTCTCTGATGACCCCCTTTTCCTGAGCTAGCTTCCCCACTCATGTCCCTTCTCTTCTTTTTCCTTCCNTTGCCTTCCATTCCTTTCCCTTCCACTTCCTTCCCCTCTCCCCATGCCCCGTGCAGGCAGATAGTTGCTGTGTAACATTCGTGTTGAATCTAGGAGGCAGGGCCCACTGTACACTCCTCATCCCTCAGTCCCTGAGTTCCTTCCACTCTTCCTTGTGTGATGTGTGCAGGACCTCAGAGGGTGTGACAGATAAGTCTTGTTAGGGGTCAAGTCACTTATTCTCAGCACTTTGACCAGTTGGGAGTCCCTGCTTTTACTATCACCCACTTTTAGACCAAGGCTAAGAGCAGAGTCAATTTCAATCAATACCCTAGGAGGGCAAAGACTGGGAACCGTAAGTGGTTTTCCAGGAAAACCATTGCACTCTCACAAACTGCCTTCTCTCAGGAAAAGTAAGTTTTACTGAAATTAACTCCTTTGTACCCTGCACATAGACTTGATAAAACACAGCTCATGGAAGTGTACAAATAGTCACAGTGAATTCTACAGAGCCAGAATTACGAGATTGTAATCATTTAACTTACATAGACATTTAAAAGAAAATACTTTCAATTAAAATGAACAAACAAACAGATTAAGATCTTCTAAGGGTCCCATAATTTACATAGAAGTTAAGGGTACTTATGGATATTTTAATCTGAAAGGATGATAGAATTCTATGTATTNAAACTCATAGACTTAAGCCAAAGTATTATTTGGAAAAATATAGTTTTCACTTATTTGTTAGAAAAGAAAAAAGAGTGAAATCAATGAGCCACTCACAGGAGATGCTAAAGTTTTGGCATTGCAACCGTCATCTGCATAGTTCATGCTTGAGAACTGTACAGTCCTTATGACAACAACAACAACAACAACAACAAAATCACTGATTTAAGTAAATATACAACTTTGTGTTGAGTCACAGTCATAGATATCTTTGCTTGGCCTCGTGTAGCTCAAGGGCAGCAGATTGACCCTGCATGACTGCTAAAGATTTCAAATTAAGAAGTTAAAACAGAACAACAAAAGACATCAAAAGACTATGGAGAGAAAATATTGATACAGAGGCAAACCAAATAGTAGCGATTAATGTAGAAATTAAAAACACAGGAAAGAAAAAGCTAAAATGCTTAGTTGAAATAAAAATACTGTCTTAGAAATAACCAATAAAATGAACAAAGCTTTTTCAATATTATCAAACCAAGGGTGAAAAAAATGACAGATAAATAAGGCTAAGAACCAAAAGGAGGACTTGGCTAACAGTACAATAGACATTAATGATGGAGGAAGGGGGGCTCAGCCTTTGGTCTGTCTGNGTGAGAGTCTCCACAGACTCTTCCCCAGTGAGAAAACAAAGCTGGTGAGAACAGTGTTAAAAATATTGAAAGTCTCTTTTGTTTACAGCAACTTACTGATACTCACTAACAATAGTAAATGTCTTCAGTGTTCAATTCATGGCCCTTTCTCTCATTACTGCCACCTGCAACCCCACATCATCTTGAATGAATGGATGTGGTCAAGTATATGGATCCCTGAACAGGGCAGCCTGTCACATCTCTCACCCCTTCCAGCTTCACATAGAAGAGGTCAAAGTTTTGCTGAGTAGGACTTAGAGGTCAGGGGATTTCAGGACCTAACTTTATAACACAAAAGTCCCACGGCAGGAATGCCAGACAGAGATGGTGGNTNCCCCTTCTCACTTCAAGGGCTCCCAGATTCAATGAGTGGGGCACACTAAGGTTAGAGGCCACTGCCGCACTCAGCACCCAGAGGAGTGGTTCAGCTTTTTCTCAGGATAGGATGCAGCTCATAGGAATTGAGAGTTTCAAAATCCTTCAGGAAGGAGCCTGCTCCACTTGAAAGACTTGGAAGTGGTTTGATCCTCAGGGCACCCTCAGAAACGACAGCTTCTCGTGCCAGATAACNACAAGCTAAAGCACAGGTCTGCTACTCAACTTGACAAAAGTGAGAAATGGAGGGGTAGTGTGAGCATACTTGTAGTCAGAACAAACCTGGAAGACCGAACTAAAATATTTTCCCTTGTCTAATTTAATTGACCAGGCAGATTGTGATAGGTGGCTTGCTTGTTTTTTTGACACAGGGTATCTCTATGTAACCCTGGCTGTCCTGGAACTCCCTGTGTAGACCAAGCTGACTCTGAATTCACAGAGATCCACTTGTCTCTGCCGCCCAAGTACTGGGATCAAAGATGTGCACCACTATGCCCAACATGATGGTTGGTTTTGTCAATTTGAGACAGTGGAGAATTACCTGAGGAGAGAGTCTCAAATCAGGATTGTCTTGATCAGTTGGGGGTCTGTTGGCAAGACTGTGGGAGATTGTCTTGACTGTGTTAATTGACATGGGAAGGCTCAGCCCCAGAGTGGGTAGCACCATTCCCTTGATTTTGCAACTGTATGAGAAAGGGAATGCGAACAGAAGAGTAAGCATGCATGCATTCATCCCCCTCCTGTGCTTGGATGTGATGTGGCTAAGCTACTTTGAATTCCCGTCTTGACTTCTCTGCAATGATGAAATCTAACCTGCAATTGCAAGTCAAATAAAAACTTTAAACCTTTTCCTCAGGTGGCTTTCTGTCAGGGTATGCTATCACAGCAAGTGGAATGACACTAGGTACAGCAGTACCCAGGGAACTGTCAAAAACAATACAGCAATCAGCTGNTGTATTGTGGAGTCTCAAATAGGACACAGCACCAAATGAAAGTATTGCTAACAGAGATAGGGAATAAGACAGAGAGCTGGGGTAAAATTACCCTCACCCTAGAGTGAGCATGAAAGGCTTCACTCTGGAGGACATAGGGAAACTTTCCTCAAATAGCTTAGCTAAATTAAAAAATAAAAAACCCTAACCTAAAGCAAACACTAGAGGAGAGGGAATCAATATCTGGAGTTATTAAAATGTATTAATTAAATTGTACTGTGTTCAACAAAAGCATAACACAGGCAATGAGAAGAGGATGTGACCCAAACGCAGGAAAAAAAAATAATAACAAACAAAACCATGTTCTGGAAATTGCTGTGAGAGGAAACAGAATCCAACAGAGAAAGTATTNTNAGACTACTGTGTCAGAAACATAGGTAAACAAGTTTGTGTTTTTCCACAATGTTGGGATTTAGTGAATAAAAATTCACAAGGTGCAGTGGATCNATGGCAGCAAATTTGATAGCTCTGGCTGAGGCCAACACTGTTCTTTTATTCCAATCTTAATTACAAACATTCATCCTTGGAGTATACATTATACAGTAACCCCCTCTTGTTGTTAGTTCCTTTTGCTCCTTTGGAGGGCCCGCCACCCAGCTCCCAAATAAATC
>LZPO01066513.1:61740-75388 GCA_001675575.1 Neotoma lepida
CATCACGGAACTCAGCATACAGGAGGAGTGGGGGCACATTTAGCTGGAGCCAGAGATATTTGCTTCCAACAGACCCTAAAAACCCACTTCAACTCTAGAATCTCCTAGAGTGTCCTCTTGTTCCTATGTGACAAACACCATAGTAAGCTTTCCCTCACTGTCCAATCCAGGTGTTGACCCCAAGAGCACCTGNCAATAAACTAAATTTCTAGTCTGTTCCAAAATTTATTTTCAGAGACCCCTAACAACTGAACTTCCTCTGCCATTTTTCCCTTTAAAAACATAGCCCATGCTTTCTTAGACCTGTCAAAAATAAATTTTAATAAACCAGTCTATTTTCAGAAAAAAAAAGACTTCATATAAACAACTTGATTCTTCCAAATCAGAAAGGAAATGTTAGTCCCTGGCTGGAGAGCCCCCTTGAACCAGTGTGATGGATGTTTCATGAAATCACTGCTTCTTTTTCTACCTAACAGCATCTCAATCTCTGGTAGATATAGGTACACTTTTCAAGAAATAAACTATGTCTGGAAACTATTTTGATTTTTTTTTTACCTTTCTGATTTTTTCAGCAGAAAGTCATTCCAGAAGGAAGTTGGAACAGATGCAGCGGGGACCAGTTGAGTCTGGCACACTTACAACTTAAAAGTGGGGCCTAGGGTCCAGCCCAGGAATCTGCATGATAGACAAAGTAAGATAAAATTAATGAATAGATGGAGGACACAATGTATTAATACTCTTTCAACACTGTTCTTAGAGTAAGAACACATTTTTAAATATGTTAGTTTGACAATAGTCAACACTGTATATTCCTTATAACTATTCATGGAATATGGCCAGTGTGATATATTTAATTGAAATGTACTGTTCAATGATGCTTGCATGAAGCTATCCAGGCCTTGAAAGACAGAGTGCAAGTTGACTCATGTGCTACTTTTCTAAAGTAAGTCTAGTGGGCTTGGCACAGCTGACTGAATTCAGAGAACTTTTGTAGGGGGGGTTAAAGTTGGTTGGACCTTGACCTAGCTCATAAATTCCCAATGTTGAAATCTCAAAGACTTTAAAGAATTAGGCGATGTCAATTGTTATATCCAACAAGTTCATATTTTGACCAAGGAATAAAGGAAAAAAAATGACAGAAAAGTTATTATAGAGACATGGCACTGAGGCTGGTTTTGATAAGGATCTTCTTGAGACCCTGAGAAAAGCTGCATCTCACTATATTCTATAAATGCAACGGTGTGAAGAGATGTGTGTGTGTGTGTGTGTGTGTGTGTGTGAGTGTGAGTGTGTGTGTGTGTATTAAATGTTCCACAAACATCAGCAGCCTAATAGACCATTTGAACATCTGAGTTCTCCTGAAGTCCTTGGATTTCTAGATTTGAGGAGGGTTAACTTTAGGAGGATATTTGAACTTTGCAGTTAACAAAAAATACAATTGGATGTACATTTATGCATGCATGTATACACATATGCAAGATACATACATGTGCAGTGGCGTGTATTCTACTGAATATCGTGCTACTAAATAATAGGATTCTAAGCTACTATCACAAAAAAATTTATGTACCCCATCAGTAAATCACTGATCATAATATACTAAGCATCCATTAACATATATGAATTATATATGTATATACTTTATAAGCTACATCATTATAAGCTATATTTAATATAGTAACATAAAATTCACAAAATGCACACAAAATGTAAGATGCATAAAAGTACAAGAAAAGTTTTTTTCTGTTTATCAGTACTGCATGCTTGTTTAGGCTCAAATGAACCATAGATTTTCTTATCTTCATATCCTTATTTATATAATTCTTGAAGAGTGTAATTTATGTCCTTTTCAGTTCTTTTTAAAAATCATTCAATGGCTTCTAAAATGTGGGATAATATCTATTAGGTTTTAATATACTCATCTGATATATGAATACACAGGATCTAACTGCACATCTTGCTTCTACAGTACAAAATGTTTAACTGAATAAAGTTTCATATTCTAATCCCAACTCTTGAAATGAAAGAATAAGTTCATGTTCTGTGCCCCGTGTTGCTCAAAGCAGCACAGGCTATGATGATGCCCTTACGGAAACATGCTTGCTTGTCTTTCATGCTAAACTTGGTAAAAGAGTCACATGAGCCAAAGACTAAAATAGATTGACTTGATGTGCAGAGGTGTCGAATTGTCTGGCGAGTGACCTCAAAGNCAGTGATTAGCTGGAAAGATATTAATAACCGGTGACCATGATGGAGTTAGCTCAGGACATGGCTAACAGTACGCAAAGCTACAGAATATCTGTGCATGCCTGAAGAGTAGATTTAGAAACATGGTTTATTTTATTATCATAGGAGACAGTGTTTGAGAGTAAAATGCTAGGTCACCAATCCAAGGCGAGGGTTCTGGACAGAGGAGCAGTAGGATATTTGATAACAGGGCAGGGTGTTTAAGCAGAAGGCAACATTGGTGGCTTTATAATTTGCTGTTTCCTTTCTGCACTTGGCTTTTACAGCAACCAGCTGGCATGAAGGGGTCCTGACTGATGTTCTGTACTGAGAGGGGAATAAAACTCACTCGAGCTTCACGGCAGAGAATATGGACATTCTGAACTTGGTTCATGGCAAGAGAAATGTGTGCTTTGGATTTCTTTTTGTAAGAGTGGTGATATGTTGGCTGAATTTGTATCCTCAATGACTTGGGAATTTATTTCTGAAATGATTGCCTAGGTTTAAGAAAGGCAACTATTTATTTCTCTACAAAAAAGATTGCTCGTCTTGCCTAAAATCACTAGAATTATGAAATAATGTCTCAGATGGAAATACCCATTTTCATGTAAAATGAATTGAAGAGACATCACTGGATTTTGATAGGGGGATTAATCAATGTTTTTCCTTCTAGCTTTATTTTGATCTTCTTAGATATTAGTTATTAACCTTAAAGTCCTTACTGCGTAATTAAAAAGAAGAGAAATGTTAGATATCCTTTATTAGCAGTGAATCTGACCTTTAATTGGTCTATTGATGTGTAATATCTAACAAATCAATACACATGTAGAATTTTAATCCCTATTAGTTTTATATATTAATTAAGCCTTTGTAGATACCATCCAGTGTTAATGAGGAGTATTACTAGAAGTTTGCTGTGTTCTACTCATTATGCTCCTCTTCTTCCTTCTATTATTTTGACTTTTATCACAGAAGCCTGATATTCTATACACATTAACCTACCTTGAGATATCTGAGTGTACTCACAGTCTTCACTTTAGTATACAGTTTCTTTCACTCAATACTGTGTCTGTGAGATTTAGTTATGTTGTGTCTTTTAGAAACACATAACTTGTTTTCATTACTAAGTAATAGTCTATTACATTGATATTATAAAGTTGTATCCATTATGTTGCCATGAATAGGAGCCACTTGAGTTGTTTCCAGTTTCCATTACTTCAAATACTGATGTTATCAACTGTTTTGTGGATGTCTTCAGTGCTTCTATGCACAGCTTTTCAATGTCCTGCATAATTACTGTGTTGTGGTAGCGGTATATTTTACCCCTTGGCTGTCCAACTGATGAACATTTTGACAGGTAGTTCTTGCTCTCAGCTTCTCTGGAGCATGTATTATGGTGTTCTATTGTGAGTTTTAGCTTAATGACCAATAATGTTGAACACTTTGACTCATGATTGTTATCTGCTTAAATGTGCCTCCTCCCTCTGGCTCTTCACTGTACCCTCTCCCTCCTTCTATCTCTTCTTGTCTCCTTCTCTCCCACTCTTCCTATCCCTCTCATTATTTCTCTTTCTTTCTATCATTTATATATTTTACTTCTTTACTACAGAAAAACGTTCCCAGCCAATGTTTACTTTCACTACAGTTTTTAAACTATTCTAAACTATCTTCACAGAGCTAGACATTTTAGTNCATGACTATAATATAAAGTCTTCATTGCTGTTAGAAAAAAAAGTAAGTCTTGCTTCCTGGCAATTTATGTACTCTTACTTTGCTTTGCTTTGTGTTGGCCCTTTGGATTTCCATATGAATTTTTAAAGGAACTTACTAATTTGTATAAAAATCNTGAAATGATTTTAATTGGGATTATATTAAATCTATGATTTTTATAATAATCAGCAAATTTATAATATTGATCAGTTCTGCTATTATTTGACTAGTCTTTTAGTATTATTTTTTAAGTTTTAAGTACAGTTTTTACTGGATTCAAATCTAGGAATCTGAGTGCTTTGATACTAAATTTCATGTTTTCTTTTAAAACTTTTTCTGACTACTGTATCTAACCCTCACATTGAATTTAATTATGCATTCTGAAGTTTCATCCAGAGTTTTGATGTTTTGTTTTCTCAATTGTATACTTTACCAAAAAGGTATATTACTTACCTCTGCCCAAATCATATCATTTTGATTTCTTGAAAGACAATTCATCAGCCAGGGCATTCAGAAGACAGCTGGATAGAAATAGTAATATGGGACACCTTCTCCTTATTTCCAAATTGGTGAGCTGTTTCTGATATTATTAAATAAGATAACTGATAGACACTTTTTCTAGATCTATTTTATTATATTGAGACCATTCTCCTGTGCTCCTAACTTGCTGAAAGTTTCTCATGATGACTTTTAGCAAATGTACATCTGTCATGTCTGGGCATGAGACTGTCTTTTGTTTTGTCTTGTTCTGTTTGTCATCATGTTTAGTTACACTGATTACTTTTAAATGGTACATTTCTGTTAGCACTCTAAACTAAACACAACTTGGTGTGATTTATCATGTACCTCACAATTTTATTTGTTAATATTTATTGAAGAATTTTCAATTCATCAGCAGATGAATGGATAATGAAAATATTGTGCATTTGAAAAAAATGGAATATCATTCTTCTCTTAAAAAATAAAATCATGACACTTACAGAAAACTACTAGACTTAGAATGTATATTACATGAATGATCCTAATTCAGAATGCAAAGGCATCATGTTTTCCCGCATATGCTGATCTTAGCCTATAATATATATGTATAAATGGGCACGCGGGGGGGGGGGAATATTAAATTTCAAAAGTAGACCAAGAGAGGTTACTCTTTGGTGATTGGGAAGAATGGAATTTTGGCAAAATGACATATGAGTCATGAAAGAAAATGCAAAGCTAATTTTTACTTCTAGTTTCAACACCATCATAGTGTTTTTCTTTTTACATTGTGGATAAGTACATTCAATTTTCTGGATATTAAACTATCAAGAACCATAAAAATAAATAAAACACATCAGTGATAGTAAAAGTAAAAAAAAAAAAGATTTTCAAGTATGTTTCTGGGGGAAAAACGTAATTTTTATTTCTCTTTATCTTGTTTTAAAATTCCAGAATGAGCAATGCATCGGATCCATGAAAAACATGGGGAATCATTTCTTTTCCTATTTGCTAGAAGTGGCTTTATAGAATGATATTTCTTCCTCAATGCTTGAATGAGTTAAACAATAAAGTCAAATAGAACAAAGGATTTTTGTGAGGTTTTTATTTATTTATACTTAAATATATATTCAATTGCTTTGTAGACATCAAGTTAATCTGAATTTATATTTATTTTTCTGCAAGCTTCGGTATATTTTATTATTATTCTTTACCCTAGGGGATGCTTTTTCATTTCATCTAAATTAAAGAAAATATGACTTGGATTAAATTTGATTATATGAAGCAAAAAACATTTTATAACTTTTATCAACTCCCATAAGTTCATTACATAATATGAAATGTTGATAGGTTATTTCAGAAAGAGGTCAACCTTCATATGCTACTTTAATTAAGAGCCTTTGTTTCCCAGAGTGATACTAGGTTCATTAAAGTAAAAAGAAATTCTAATAACTATTGTTGTTAATTCATATCTTCAGCATTTGAGAAACAGTGGAAGCTGCATAGCCCCAACCAAGCCCAGTTTTCTCATTTGNTATCATGTGTTCACAAGCATTCTCTTCATCACTCCCTGTGCTATTTTCATTCTCTTGATCTCACTTCATTTTAAGATTTAAATGCTTTCTACAGTGAAATCCTTTTAGATGAAAATAGTCTATAAACCCCATGATTCCATTGTCTATCGGTGTGTCACAAAGGACATTATATTAAATCTGTTACCCATGACTTAGCTGACACGTGGATTTTCAGCTTAATTTTGTTACACATACATTCACTTCTACTCAAACATTTAAACAAGAAAAATGCAAAGATTATGAATTGGGTCTNTTCAGGAGAATGAACACAGATTTCAGCTCCTCCAGAAATATAACCTTAGGTTGTAAAGTTCTCTCTGTACTATTTACCTTTCTTTCCTCAGAAATGGGTTCAGAGTAGAGCAAACCACAGGTAAACTATCAGGGTTTCTTTAGTGATGGTGACCTGAGGTGAGGAACAGTAAGGGCAACGTCCAGGATCGCAGTCAAGAATATTAGTGAGGGCTCCACCAATTCAAATTTAGGGTAACTTGTGTGCAGTGCAGAGCCAGGACTACACAGGCTGCCTTTATGAGAACTTCGGTTATACAAGCTCTGGGCCAGCTCCCACTCTTTGTGGGTATCTAGGCAGGCCATCTCACCTATTTAACGTGGCCGTGTGGACCAAGGAAAGCATGGACAACTGGGTGCTTTTCATTGCTAATCCTGGCCCTGACTCACTCTGTGACCTCTCTTGGTGTGTTTCCTCAGCTGGAGAGGGAAGATAATAATAATGACCTATTTAACAAGGGGTGTTATACGGATTAGTAGTTAATAATATGTTTCATGAGACAAGGCAGCACTGAGCTTGTAAACACTAAAGCTCTCTACGCTACAAAGAATTCCTACTTCTCTTGAAGAAAACCCAGCACACCAGAAAATGAACATACAAAGCAGTGAAAATAAGGCCAGTTTTTGCTGGACCCATGAAACCTTCAGTTTCTAAAAGGAGACTGAGTAACTCCTGTAGATCCCACCTTGAGCAGTTTAGGTTTGGTATTTGTAAAAACCCCTTCACACCTGTAGCATTATTTTAGCATTTAATGTTTACAGTGAGGTGACACTTTTGTATATACTTGGCTCTAGTTTTCCATCTAAAAATCAACTAAGAATAAAGATCATACTTGTTACTAGCGTGAGATCATAAGACTCCTGTCAAGTCAACGTGATAGACAAACCTTCTCATCACTGTGGTTGCTTCATCATGAGGGATGTTTGTTTTCCTTCAGGAGATTATGTTAAGTTAATGGTTTTGAACTCATGCACAGCTTTCCATGACCACATAATATGTAATATGCATCTAATGACTTGGCCCTGAATAGCTGCTTGNAGCTGCCATATAAGTTACATCAGCTAATGCTCCCCCTTTCCTTTGTATAGACTTGTATTTCTCCCCAAAGGTGAATAAAAGACACAGATATTAATAATTATAGAACTGTGAGTTACTTTACAAGAGAAAATCAAAAGGGGACCATCTCTAGACCAGAAGTTGTTCTTACATCATGGAGCTACTGTTGTTTTCATTAAAGCAGGTTCAAACCCAGGGCATAGAAAAATCAATAATGTGTTTCGTAAGGTCCGGTAAGGTACTTAAAAACATAAAACTACAATCTTATTAGGAATTTGACTCACTATTTTAAAGGTATTTTAGTGATATTTACAATTATTTCCTTTAAAAAAAGTATATGCATTTTAATGAGAGGTTGAGAAGACTTACATAATACACATTTTGTGATATTTACAAACAAGCCAACTTGAAGCTCATCATCATACTTATTTCTACCAAATTTCTTGAGTATCTACCGAATAACAAGGGTATATATAAGCAATTCTTTTATTTCTATGGGAAGAACATGCAGCTGAGAAGAATGTTTTCAAGTTTAAAAAATATATACTTGTAAACCTTTGCCCACATTAACACAGCCAAGTAACATTTGTACTGAAATTGTCTTTAAAGTTTGAATAGTAGCCACTACTGCTCCTTTTATCATTTAATTTCTTTTTTCACTTCTCAAATGNTTGTTATATCCCTACACTCTCTCTGCCATCTGTCAGAAAGGAGAGGAAGAGAGGGAGGAATAGGTTTTATATCGATGGTAGAAGGGGCTGCTTACCTGTCTTTGTTAGTTCACTAACGCATTCCACCTAGAGTCACATAGAAATTCCCCAACACCAACACAAGTTAACATAGAACCATGGGCCATCTACATTACCACAGACAGAAGTGTCTCGTAGGAAAGGTTCTGTTAAGCATAAATGATGGAAGCTTGAAACTGGTTTCTCTCGTGAAGTAATTTTCAAACTGAAAGTAATATTCCACTCCCAGTAGAATCTGTATGCCAGGACATAAGGGTTTAGTTTTATTTATGAATTCTCAGTCCTAATACTTTCAACAGGTTTTTTTGTGATGAGTTTTAAAAACGATGTGAGGATCATTGACAGAGGCATTTGTGAGGACCAGAACACTTATCCACTATTCTCTTCCTGATCCTAGGTTTTGTTATCTTTCTAAGTACAGCTTCTCATAAAAAACATTATATGACCCCCAGTGGAGAAGCTCTAGTAAAGAACATAAGAGACAGCAATTCATTTTTAATTACTAGAGTGTTTCAAAATAAAAGGCTTTTCATAAGCATAACATACTTCTTTTTTTTAAGAAAAATATTTTATTAAAGGAAAAACAGTAACAAATACAAGCAATTATTGATTCTGGATACAGACAGAAATATGCCAAAGTTACTTTGAACTCTTATATGTGAATTTTATACGTATCAGCATAAGACTAATCTTGACTTTTCTATTCATACATTTTCCACTTCATTTGCCGTATTGAAATCAAAGTATCATCCATTTCCAGATATAACTGCTACTCTGCATTTTGATAAATATAATAAATATGTCATATTTCACATGGAAAGGAATTAAATCATATTTCCCAGACTGACACTTAAGTGTAGTGTCACACCTTTGTGACAGTAGAAAGTAGAGAACATGGTGTGTGATGTGTCCCAATATTTAAAGAAAAAAACCAGGGCTCTTTCCTCTTCTCCATAGGTAAGGATTAAAGCATAAGATAAAAGTCCTTGGCAGTCTTCTGTGAGGATGGCAGAGCTGACTTGCTGGAGAGATGGCTCAGCAGTTAAAGGGTAGGCTCACAACCAAAATTATAAGATATTTAGGGCCAGCAAGCACAGCATATTTCTAATTAATGGTAAGGCTGTGTTTGTAGAAATTTCAGTTACATGTTTAATCACGTCTTGAAAACTTCACCTCAAAGTCTCCATTGCAAGGCCATTGGCAGAGACTTTTGACATTTATTATCTCTAACTGGTGGGCATTTTATGCTCTAGTTTGACAGTTGACATTGTAGGATAAAATTGTGTCATGTGTAATGTGCCCACTCTACTGTAATGCCTTCCAGATTCACCAGCAAAGTTATAAACACCATTTATTTAAGTTTAAATTACATCTGTAAATAGAGATTACAGTTTGTATGTAATTCTCTAAATAATGAGATTAAAGTTACTTGGGTTTGGATACTGAGGCCTTGGTCCCCGGATAGTGATGCTGTTTGGGAATGTTCTAGAAACTTTCAGGGGGTGCCTACCTTGAGGAAGTAGGCTCCTGGTCCAGTCTCCAGAAGGTCTGTGCCTTCCCCATACACTCCTTCCTCTCTGTCACAAAATGGTCAGCTCTCCTAGTCCTCGTGGTTCCACTGACATGGTGGGCTTTTTTNCCCCAAGCATAGAGAGCTAGAAGAGCAAGAAGTAAACCATTTAAAATTGTGAGCCAAAATAAATCTGTTCCCCTTCAGTTGTTTATGCCAAGCATTATGTCTCTGTAATGAGAAAAGGAAACAGGTATTGGTAGTGTTTTATTGTGATGCAGAAATCAAAGTATCAGGAAAAACCTACAGAAACACCAGGATGGGATAATGCAGCTCAAATAAAAGAACCCCCAGTAAGGTTGCACAAATAATCCTTNGGTTACATACGTCTAAAAATTTAAGTAAAATTAGACAATGGTCATACTTTTATTAGTTTGAATACTTTATCAGTGCATGATCACCATAAAATGCAATGACTGTTGCAGCTCCTGGTATTTTGTGTACTGTTATCACTATGATCCATCACTCCGTTCATCCCTCACTGGACACTCTATTCATTCCTCACTGGACTGCAAGGGCTAGATACTTTCACTGAATTTGAGCAGTAGATGGCACCAGTACACACACACACACACACACACACACACACACACACACACACACACACATTTCACTGAATAGAATTGTGATTTTCCTTGATTTCAAGCAATTTATGGTGGATTGTCCAGCTAGGCATCTCAGGAATAAAAGAAAATCTCTATCAGTTTCCATGACAGAACAAACTCAGAGGTGGAGTGTTCATGTCAACTACTCAAGACACACACAGACTTTGTAACTAATCTGAAATTTACCAATAAAGTCTCCTTTTCTTTCATTTTGAGAGATTGCCACATATCACTTTTAATTTGACTGTACATCTAAGTCTTGATGTTGTACCCTAAGACAACACACACACACACACACACACACATACACACACTCACACACACACAAGCACACACAGGCATGCACGCAGGCACATATGCATGTACACTGAAAGAATGACAAAGAATAAAG
The DNA here is from genome assembly GCA_001675575.1 of Neotoma lepida. Classification (NCBI taxonomy): domain Eukaryota; kingdom Metazoa; phylum Chordata; class Mammalia; order Rodentia; family Cricetidae; genus Neotoma; species Neotoma lepida. The sequence goes on from LZPO01066513.1 coordinate 72,391, forward strand.
TAAATGCACTCATTACTGTCTCCAAAGAGCAAATAAACTGTATAGTCATTAGACNATCAAAACAACTCACCTTTTGCTGATGGAGAAGTAATTACAGAGAGAGGCTGATAAGTTTGCTCACTATCACTCAGCATGTGAGTCTGAGCCCTGTCTGCTTGAAGAACTGGGACAGTGAACCTCAACATCGAATGGTCTCACACTGTGTTTATCTTGGACTGCATTCCATGGTATGGCACCACATTTCCATTTAGCCAGAAACAGCCACCATTTAAATAGTGATTTGGGCATGCACAGTTGTTATTTGGATAGACACAATTGTGCCAATCATGAAGTGGAGGGTTGGGGACAACTAGAGATATTCAAGAACTACTGTTGATTTTCAGAGATGCCATGTTATTGTTTGGGGTGCACTGTGAAGTGTGAGGCATTGATCAGAGGTAAGATGCTGAGCTGTCAGTGATACCTGATAGAATAAGGTTATAGATGAAGCTAATTTGGCAAAAAATTAATACTAGTACCTATTATATAATGACTGCATTTGGGCACTTAGGTTATGTTACATACTTGGTGTTTAAAATTTTTATGATGAATTTTGAAATAAGCACATAAATTTAAAGTAAAAAGAAAATATGAAGGGACTTTAAAGAGTAATGTCATGCCATCATACTTTCTACAGTAAATTCATCCCAGAGGAACACGCCACTCAGTTTGCTAGACTAAAGTATCACCACTAAAACAGTGATTGCAGCTGAGGGAAATTTTGGCGGGGGACGAAGTGTAAAGAGGAAGTCTACCAGCTGCACAATGGAAAGATGTGTGGGTACAGGCCTAGAGGATGTGTGGTGAAGGAACTAGTGGCAAAAAAGGAAATGTTTGTGCTGCTAAAGGATGTTCATGTCCCCTTTTTGGTGATTTCTGCAAACATTAAAAAAAAGTATCTCTTACACTATTGATTAGCTACATGTGTCTATAAAAACTGGTCCAACTTCAACTAATCTGATTGTAAGAAAGACAGACAATGTCACTCAAAGGCAATTTGTACAGATTCAAACTTGTGGGAGTTCAATAAACGTGCTGAACGCCCCGGCATAGGAATTATGTTAGAAATGGCATACACATATACTGCAGCAAATACTACCCCATCCTTCTAGAGTACGAAGGACATTGCATTTATGTTTAGTAAGCTATTATTAATTTCCAGTGAGTCATGGGAGAAGTGAGTTTGCTTGTGGGATTTTAATGTGAGCTCTGAAAAGACAAGTAGAAACTGTCACTTTCCTTAGAAATGTGGTTCCTTAAGATAAACACAGTTAACCACTTCTTCAGTGTATGTCAGGTCAAACCTTAGATATCCTCTTCGAGTTTAGAGGAAATACCCGGGAGGCCAGGAGTCAGGCTTTTCCTCATTTCAAAATCTTTGTCCAGGTCTTACAAGCAGGACAAACAAGGAACATGTCTGTATTCTGGATCCCACACTGATACTTAGTCACGACATCTGTGGAATCATTCAATTTTGGACCATCTATTAGTCAAGAAAGCATATATCTATTTGGTAAAAGGGGAATTACGAAAGTATTATTATGTCATTTAATTTTGTAATTTTTTTTTGTTCTTTGAGAATTTAATACATGTATGTAATTGATTTTCACACCTACACGCCCTGTTCCCCAACTCTCCCTGGGTCTCCCTTCAATATATTCCCCTCTGAATTACATGTTCTCTCTCTCTCTCTCTCTCTCTCTCTCTCTCTCTCTCTCTCTCTCATATAAGATATTGAGTTCAGTTAGTTCAGTTAGTGTGACTTGTATGTTCATGGGTGTGGAGCCATCCACTCAGGCATGGGCAACTTACAGTGGCCACGAGCCCAAAGAGAAATGACTCTCCTTCCTGCAGCAGCCATCAACTTACAGCAGAGCCTCAGTAAAGGCCAAAGCCCCCGCCCCATGGTCCTCCTCTAACCATGCCAGTATTTTGATTAGCTTGATCTTGAATGAGACCATAGCTGCTGTTAGTTCCTGAGTGCAAAATCATATCATATTCAGACAGCACTCCTCCCATCTTTTGTCTCTTATATTCTTCCTTCTCCTTCTTTCAAAAGGTTCCCTAAGCCTTAGAGGAGGGGAGTGAAATAGATGTTCTGTTTAGAGGTGAGCATTCACTGTCACTTAAGCTCAGCCTCCTGACTAATTAGGAGCCTTTATTAACTGCCACCCACTGTAAAAAGAAGCTTCTCTGACCAAAGTTGAGAGCTGCACACATTTATGGAGTGGGCTCTTGGCATATCTGTGCTGCATTGAAAGGTGAAATACTCTGGTTCTTTTGGCCCTAGTGGTCTCTGTGGTGTTGTATTGGGCAGAAAGTGGGAGAATTGTTGTGAGTCCTTTCCAGGTAGTTTTATTAGACCGTTGAATTCTACAGTGGCCTCTTCAGGTTCTATAACTTAATTTCCTAATCAACAAATACTATTTGCCAAAATTTGTGAGGTGCAGTATAATGATTTGGTACATGTATACCATATGCAATGATCAAATTGAGTAATTGGCATTTGTTTTTTTTTTTTTTGTCATCCTGGGAACACATCTAAGACTTTGCACATTCCAGGCAAGTAACACCGAACCACATGCACGGCCAAGTGCTTTTAGTAAGCAAGAGAAATCACCATTTTGTGGAACCTATTTAGCTTCTAAATAAGTATTTTTCCCCATAGTGATTATGAAAATGATCACAAGAGCTAAAAAATTCATCATATTAAACATTTTTAAATATAGGATATTATTTTAATCATGTGAGAAAGGTCTTTGTGAGGTTTCAGTATAATTTGTTTCCATTTTTTTCATAACTTTGTTAATTAATTTTACAACTCTTCCCATTATGCTAGGTGGTAATGCATGAAGCTGCTGCTTCTTCTCCTTCTCCTTCTCCTTCTCCTTCTCCTTCTCCTTCTCCTTCTCCTTCTCCTTCTCCTTCTCCTTCTCCTTCTCCTTCTCCTTCTCCTTCT
>LZPO01066513.1:87964-102525 GCA_001675575.1 Neotoma lepida
CATGGGTCCATAGTTCATGCATCTCCACTAGTTTGGTTGGCCATCTCTGCACTATAAAGTTGTAGTAATAAAAACAGCTTGGTACTGGCATAAAAACCGACATGTGGACCAATGGAATCGAATTGAAGACCCTGACATCAGTCCGCATACATATGAACACCTGATTTTTGACAAAGAAGCCAAAACAGTACAATGGAAAAAAGAAAGCATCTTCAACAAATTGTGCTGGCATAACTGGATATCAACATGTAGAAGATTGCAAATAGATCCATATCTGTCTCCATGCACAAAGCTCAAGTCCAAGTGGATCAAAGACCTCAACATAAATTCAGCTACACTCAACTTGATAGAAGAGAAAGTAGGAGAGTTTTTATTAAGGGTGAGGAGACAGAGAGGGAGTGCATGAACAGGCCTGCAAAAGACAGGTGAGGGAGAGGGGAGAGTACATGGGACCCGTTTTTTAAAGGCTAGCCTGCACATGCATACTCGGGTCCATGTGGCTACTCTGGACATGTGTGTAGGATGCATGGTCACAAGTGCATGCAAACTAGCGACTGTGCACCAGGCGCATGACCAAGAAGTGACCTGGGCCCAGAGGTGACCTGGGCGGAAACAACTGTTTGGTTAGAGCATGTGAGGTAACGTGGGTGTGACTATCATTCCAGACTCTTTGTTATCCTAAAAGATGGTGGATGAGTGGGTATGGGGCATCCTGTCTACTGAAAAAAATGCTTCTAGCTGACTTGGTGGGTGCTGACTCTGGGTGCAGGGAATAGGAGAGGGGCTCCTGAAGTATCCAGGTGTCCTGTAATGTCGGGCTGTCATCTGCTGCCCTGGAGCCGTCCAGCTGTATTGGGTTGCATCCTGGAGCAGTCTGGCTGTCTTGGATTGCAGCTNCGGTAATCTGTTGTCCTGGAGCAGTCCAGCTGTGTCTGGGAAGGTGCTAGTGAGGCAGAGAAAACTTAAAAAAGAAAAAAGTTTTTAACCTTTGGGGGGGACTCAGGGTGAGGGAGGGGAGGTTCCAGAATTAGTAAAGTTTGGATTATACTTAATTCTGAAGCAGATCCATTCTGTCCAGGTGGATGCAAGCTGGTTTCTTGAGCTTAAAGAAATTTTTAAACATATTAAGAAGCAGTCATGAGAAAGTTAAACCGTGACTATGGCACTGTAGTGTTCAGAGTTAGTNAGAGAGAGAGAATTTTAACGGTAGTAAATTTGTCATATTAAAGTTTCTTTTTTTTGTAGAGTCCAGACCCTGTTTGAGTAGGGGGTGTAAATGCCTTTGGACTACTGTTACTGTTCCTTACCACCTGGATGTGTTTAATGGTCCTCTGTCTCCAGCCCTAGTGTGATCCTGTAACAATTAGCTGAGTGGTTAAAAGGCTTGTGGATTTGGAATCTTATTGTTCTGCAATCAGTGACAAGGCAGTGTCACCTGGTGTCCTCTGGAACTTAAGAGAGCAGGGTCCTGTTTGAGAGACTATATATGAAGAGAGATTTTACTGGGATGGAGGTAGAGTTAAAGGCTTTAGTTGAGACAGGTGAATCCAGTGAGGAAGCCCTGAGTTTAGCAGCTGTGGGAGTTACAAGAATCACCTTGAAAGGTCCCTGCCATTTAGGAGAGAGAGGTGAAGGATGCTGGCCCAGAGGAGAGAGAGGAACCTGATCTTCAATGTGGATTTGGGGTGGCAGATATTGTCACATGGCTGAGGTAAAAAGTGGTCTGCGAAGTTCCACGGAGTAGACCTGAGATGACACAACAGGGGAGTTAACAGGCTATCTGGAAGAGGTGGGGATTTGGGAAGGGCAACTGGCATTAGGGCTGGTCTACCATACATTCCCTCAAATGGGGAAATTAAAGGAGGCTTCTTGGGAAGAGCNNGAAGCCTGAAAAGGGCTAGAGGCAATAGTTTTACCCAGTCGAGGTGAAGTTCCTGTGACATCTTAGTAAGAATAGACTTTAAAGTCCTGTTAGTGCGCTCCACCTTTCCTGAGAATTGAGGACGGTATGGGATATGAAAACGCCAAGGAGTATTGAGAGCCTTAGCTAGCGTCTGAGAAATCTGGGAGGTGATCTCCGGACCATTGTCAGACTGAAGAGATAGAGGAACTGCAAACCGAGGAATGATTTCCCAGATAAGGAGGTCTGTAACTGTCTGAGCTTGCTTATTAGAAACTGGGTGTGCCTCCACTCAGTTCGAAAATGAGTCCACCATCACCAGGAGATATTTAATTCTCCCAATGCTGGGCATGTGGGTAAAATCGAGCTGCCAGTCGGTCCCTGGAAGGGAGCTTCTGGCCTGGTGGGTGGGAAAAGGCTGACTTCTATATCTTGTATTGGGATCTGCCTTCTGGCAGATTTCACAAGAGGCAGTAATAGTTCTTAAGAACTGTAAGTCCTCAGAGGTGGGCTGCAAGTGAGCTTTTACAAACTGAGACAGAGCAAGGCTGTTAGGGTGGAAGAGCTGATGTAGATAGGACAGAACTTGTCTGGTGTCAGGAGTTGCCTGTGAGTCTGTGGGCTGTAATGTATAGATTCCCTGTGGTGGGTGTGGTGAGTCTTGGCCCTGGAGNGCTGCTATTCTGGCTGCCTGGTCAGCCCAGTTATTTCCCTTGGAGATGATAGAGCTGTCAGTCTGATGAGACTGACAGTGGATAATTCCTATAGCCTTGGGGAGGTGGGAAGCTTTTAGCATGGCCATTATTTGGCCTGAATTAGATATGGATCCTCCCTTCNTTGTAAGGAGCCCANGCTCTTTCCANATANCAGTGTGGGACAGGAGGATATGGAAAGCATATTTGGAGTCTGTGTAAACATTTAGGGATTGCCCCTGAGCCAATTGGAAGGCACNAGTGAGAGCTATCAGCTCAGCCTGTTGGTTAGTGGTGTGTGNGGGTANNGCCTGTGCTTCTGTCACCTCAGTGTCTGACACTATGGCATAGCCTACTTTATGGGTCTCCTCATATAAGAAGGAGCTGCCATCTGTGTACCAGGTGTGAGTGGCCTGGGGCAATGTGCCTTCCTGTATATNTGAAGGGTGTGGCAACAGTTCCTCCAAGGTCTCAGTGCAGGAATGAGAGGGAGAATAGTCAGTGTTAGTTTCAGGAAGAAGACTTGAGATATTTAGAGGCACACAGGTTTTAAAGTTGAGTGTGGCATCTTCCAGTAACACCACCTGGAGAGAAAGAACCCTGGAGGGAGGTAAAGTTTGTAAGCCTTTAAAGTCAAGATTGAGACAGATTGTGGTGGGAAAAGACAGTCATAGGTGACCCAAAAGTTAGCTTTTTTGACTCCCGAATAAGGACCTCAGCAGCCNCTAAGGCATGAATGCAGGGTGTCCAGCCCTGAGTAGTAAGATCTAGCTTTTTTGACAGGTATGCTACAGGTGCAAAGGAGGGTCCCAGCTGGTACCCTAGGGTTCCAAGGGCAAATCCCTCCCTTTCTGTTACATAGAGAGAGAAAGGACGAGTTAGATCTGGAAGATGAAGTGCTGGAGCCTGGAGGAGAGCCTTTTGGAGTCTTTGAAAAGGTTTAGTGACAGGGTGAAGGAGTGGCTCGTGTGGAGAGCTCTGGACTGCCTCATATAAAGGGCGAGCAAGGAGAGAAAAAGATGGAATCCAGGACCACAGGAAGCCAGCTATTCCTAGGAAAGACAGAATCTCCTGTTTAGTAGAAGGGGCTGCAAGAGACTGAATCAGGTGTTTTCTATCTACAGTAATAGCCTTGTGAGTTGGAGTAATGGTTAGGCCCAAATAGGTAACCTGGGAAGTGGAGAGCTGAATCTTAGAGCCAGACACCCTATAACCTCGGCTGGATAAGAAATTTAGGAGAGCAGAGGTGTTAGTTTGGCTGAGTTGTAAGGAAGGGCTGCAGAGTAAAATGTCATCTACATACTGTATTAGCTTAGAGCCAGGGAGAGACAGAGAGAGCAGGTCAGAGGCCAGAGCCTGACCAAAGAGGTGTGGACTGTCCCTGTATCCCTGTGGCAGGATAGTCCAAGTCAGCTGTGTAGACAGGTGAGTGTCAGGGTCAGTCCAGGTGAAAGCAAAGATATTTTGAGACTGAGGGCTCAGGGGAATAGAAAAGAAGGCATCCTTGAGGTCTAAGACTGAGAAGTGAGAAGTTCCTGAAGGGATAGTGGACAGGAGAGTATANGGGTTAGCNACTACTGGATGGAGAGGGACCACTGCAGAATTAATGAGCNGGAGGTCTTGAACCAGGCGTTAAGTTTTATTAGATTTCTTAACTGCCAGTATAGGTNTATTAAAATGTGAAGAGGTTGGGCAGAGCAGCTTTTTCCTGAGAAGATCAGAAATGATAGGCTTAAGTCCTCTTAGGCTCTGGAGTGAGAGAGGATATTGAGCTTGGGTAATATACCTCATAGAGTCCTGCAACTGGATAATGATAGGGGGGTGGTGTCTAGCGATAGAAGGATTCTGGGTGTCCCAGACCTACCTTGGGGTCCACCTGAGAGGCTGGCAAGGGAAATGAGCTGTTAGAATTAGCAGGGTGGGTAGCTAGAAGGAGTAGAAGAGGAGCTGCTGACGTGTCTGAGGTAAGGCAAATGTGGGGAGCAAAAGAAATAGAAGCTCCCAGCTTGGCTAAAAAAATCTCTCCCCATTAGAGGTACAGGGCAGCTTGGCACCACTAAAAATGTATGTGTAAGAGGAATGTCCCTGAAAATACAACTAAGTGGTGGAGTCTGATGAGGTAGATAAGGCTGTCCTCCTACCCCAACAATGGGAAGTTGAGAAGGAAGAGTAGGGCCCCAATACTGTCTTAGAACTGAATAGGTGGCTCCAGTGTCCACAAGGAAAGAGATAGATCCCCCATCCACTGTTATGTTGACCCTGGGTTCCCTGTGTGCNATGGGCANGGCTGGGCTGGGAACCAGGCAGCTTCAATCATCCTCGGTCAAAGCTAAACCCAGGAGGTCCGCTTGGGGTTGATCTTGATCTGTTGACCCCATGCCTTCAGGTGCGTGAGGACAATTGGAAGACCAATGACCCTCTACCTGGCAAATAGCTGGCACCTTGGACAAGGCCCTGATGGTGGCCTTTGGGGGGCCTTCTGTGGAGCACAATGGCCCTCTTGTCTGTAGTTGTAACAGGGACCCAGTGGCTTTCAGGGAGCCGGTTGCATGGCATTTGCCAGCATCTGGCAGTTCTGTTTCTGGGCCTTTTCATCTCTACCATGGTACACCTTGAATGCCACTGCTAACAGCTCTGCCTGTGGAGTCAGGGGGCCTCTCTCCAAATGTTTAAGCTAAGCACTAATGTCGGAGAAACTCTGTGAGACAAAGTGGGTCATTAGCAGCTGCCGGCCTTCTGGACTGTCAGGATCCAGACTCATGTACTGAAGGAGGGCCTTTGTAAGCCGGTCCAAAAAATTAGACGGATTTTCATTTTTATCCTGAATTATAGTCTTTAGTTTTTCATAGTTTACTGGCTTTAGGGCTGCTTTACGCAGTCCTGCTAGAAGGGATTTTCATTTTTATCCTGAATTATAGTCTTTAGTTTTTCATAGTTTACTGGCTTTAGAGTCGCTTTACATAGGCTTGCTAGAAGGCACGTGATAAATCTGTCTCTAGCTAGGGACCCACCCTGTGTATTGTAATCTCAGTGTGGGTTTGCGTAGGGAACTGCCTCAGCCCCTGGAAGGTGGGCGGGGTTAGTTTGGTGTGTGTCATCTGCATGTGTTCTTGNCTGTTCCCAAACATGCCTGCACTCCTCAGGAAGTAAGTTATTAGAAAGTATCATAAATACATCATGAAAGGTTAGACTATAAGATTGAGTAATGTATTGGAATTGTTTAATAAAGGAAGTAGAATTAGAGGTATAGGAACCCAGTTTTTGTTCTGTTTGAGAGAGTTCTGAGAGAGAGAATGGAACCTGAACTTTCACCAGTCCGTCTACCCCGGCTACCTCCTGCAAAGGGAAAATAGTCTGTAGGTTGGCGTCGCTTGGTTCAGATCCCTTAGCAGTCCGAGAGCTGGTAGCAGGAGGCATGAAAGTAGGAGCCAGAGCTGGGGTTTTGGAAGCGGCCAGTGGCGGAGGAGAGGAAGAAACTGAAGAGGAAGAAACTGAAGAGTTGGAAGCTGGAGCAGCCGAAGAAGCACCTGCCCTGGGGGCAGCAGCCGGAGCAGCAGTGGGAGGGGGAGCCATAAGTCGTAAAGGCAGAGGTTCATTTGCAGGGTCTAGAATCAGAGGGTCCTCAGATTGAGGTTTTATAGCTAGAAGCACGTGAGCAGGAGAGATAGAACCGACAAGGGAAGGTTTAGAACTTAGATAGAAGTAAGCCTCAATATAAGGTAACTCTTTCCATTTGCCTGTTCGCTGGCAGAAGTTAGATAACTCCCATAGAATATCGGGATCTAAAGAGCCAGAAGGAGGCCAAACTTTACTGTCTGCTAAAACATATTTGGGCCATTTTTTAGTACAAAGATGAGTAAGCTTACTGGTCTTTAAGTACAGCATTAAAGTGAGAGGTTTTAAGACCTCTAAAATACATCCTAAAGAGGTGGGACTAGGTAGGCTGGATGCCTAGTTTCCCATGTGTGCAGCAGAGAGGAAAAGAAATAAAAATAAAAATGAAAATAAAAATGCAATAATGCAAGGGCCTGTGTCCCAGACACGAGGCAAGGTCACAGATAAAAATAAAAATAAAAAGCACGATAACTCAAGAGCCTGTGTCCCGGACATGAGGCAAGGTCCTAGGCATCTCCAGGAACAGAAACAGGTCTGTGAACAGGNACTGGCCACCGGGCACTTCATCAAGTGTGGGGTGGGGGCCTTAGACTGGCATAGGCAGACTCCCTGGGAGACTGAACAGAATTCACTAACCCTGTCGAGTTGGTGAAACCTGTGGGCCCTACGTAGCCGGCGGATGCAGTGGGTCTGATTACGGGAAATATAACTCAAACTATAGACATGGGAGACAGGCAGAAATCTTAAGCCAGTGATAGGGGTTGGCCGTAGCCAGTAAAGGCCATGGTCGGGGGTTCCCCCAGTCTCAGAGACAGCAGTAAGATGCTGGACAATCAACGGTCATTCTTACCCATCAAAGAGGCTGTTTATGTTGGCTGAGGAGCATAGACTCACCAATTGGAGGGCCGGTGTTGAGTGCAGAAGTCCTGCCGACAGGCAAATCGAAGGCGGGCTGTCCTAACAGAACCTCCGCCCAGGTTTACAGATGCAAAAGTGCCAGGAGAGCCTGGGCAGTCATGCAACCAGCTGTTAGGTTTTTGCGGCACTTGTACCCTGCGAGAAAAAGGTCACAAACATGACAAACCCACTAAAGATAGTTTTTATTAAGGGTGGGGAGACAGAGGGGGAGTTCGTGAACAGGCCTGCGAAAGACACGTGAGGGGAGGGGAGAGTACATGGGACCCGTTTTTTAAAGGCTAGCCTGCACATGCATACTCTGGTCCATGTGGCTACTCTGGGCATGTGCGTAGGACGCATGGTCACGAGTGCGTGCAAACTAGCGACTGTGCACCAGGCTCATGACCAAGAAGTGACCTGGGTCCGGAGGTGACCTGGGCAGAAACAACTGTTTAGTTAGAGCATGCAAGGTCACGTGGGTGTGACTATCACCATGACGCGCGCGCGCGCACGCGTGCGCACACACACACACACACACACACAATCTCTGCACACTTTACCATGTATGTTTGGTTATTAAGTAACTCAAATATTGTCAGAGCACGCTTTGCTTTTATAATAACACTTATATCATTATTCAGTTTACTGTTGTCCCGTAGGAATTAAAGAATCATGGCTCCAAGGTCAAACTGTATTAGAATCATTCCATTCCATATAAGATCTCTTAATTTATTTTATTTGAATACATGCAACAAATCAGTAAATATTACCATATTTGATAAATAGTAAAGATAAAACTCCTTTAACATATATATGTACATATATATATAATCTCAATGCTTGTTTTTAAACATAGGCTTGGTAGTTCTTCATACAACTTTAAGAAATATAGATCTACTTTAATGTCTAGGGTTAATAGTTATTTATACAAGTTTTAGAAACATTGATCAATTTTAATGTCTATATTCTGTTCTATCTTATACATAGTATATTTAATCAATCCAAACACTGAAATTTAATTTAAAATTTTATTACATAGAGTTAAGATGTCATATTCTTAAATCTATAACCATTAGTACTTACTTGATTCTCTTTTATGGATTTCCATCCATGGAAATATTAGAGACAATATATGTGAATAATGACAAATTTAAAGGTTTATTATTATATCCTCTTTCAAAAAATATCCACCAATTTATATAGCTACACATGGCTTGTGTATTTATTTAATACTCTATCTTCAACTGATTTGGAAATTCAGAATATTTGTTTAACCCATATTTATGGGTAAAACATGAAAATTTTTGTTTTTAAAAATCTCTACTTTAAGATTAAGATTTTAACAATTTTCTTTCTCTTATAATAACATTGGCAGAAAATATTAATATCCCCAAAATCAGACCTGTAAGAGACAACAAAGCAAAGCCTCACAGTAAGTCACAGCTCAGATGGCTTTGCTGTGTACCTTCTTTGTTCCTGAGCATCTCCTAACCCCTTACAACACTGCTTACTCAGAGTGGACCTTTTCACCGTGACGCCTTACCACATGGAAGGTGTTCTGGAACTTGCCCAATTCAAACTGCCATGCCACTCAACAATTAAGACATTTATTTGGACTTCTGCCATTCTCCAAGGACATCAACAGTATTTACCAAGAATACAGTTTAATTTTGCTTGAAACAGAGGCACTCCCTTATTGTTCAAATATATATATATATTGTGTGTGTGTGTGTGTGTGTGTGTGTGTGTGTGTGTGTGTGTTTCAAGACAAGGTTTCTCTGTGTAGTTCTGGCTGTCCTGGAACTCACTCCGTAGTCCAGTCTGGTCTTGAACTCAGAGATCTACCTACCTCTACCTCCTGAGTGCTGAGATTAAAGGCATGAACAATNACCACCCAGCTGAGGAGATATTTTTGAGCTACTTATATTAAATACATTGTTGTCCAACAAATTTCTGATTTATAGAAATAGTGTAAGAATATAACATAGACTTTCTCAAGATCTTTTACCTCTATTCCCTAAATGAGAAAAATGTGACAATATTTACTTACCAGGGTTTTTTTTTTCATTTTTATTTATTCATTTTTTTTTACTAATGGTAAGCATGAAACCCTAATCCTAATCCTAATCCTAACCCTATGCTAACCCAGGTCTTATTTGTGATAGGAGTGCTCTGCCTCTGAGCTATACCCCTAGCTCTTTTATTTATTCACTTATGTATTTTGATATAGGGACTGTGGTAATTTGAATGCAATTTCCCACATAAGCTCATAGGGAGTAGCACTATTAGGAGGTGTGGCTTTGTTGGATAAGTATTGCTTGGTGGAGGAAGTGTATCACTGTGGAGGCAGGATTTGAGGTCTCATATATGCTCAAGCCATATCTAGTGTCTCAGTTTACTTCCTGTTACCTTCAGATCAAAATGTAGAATTCTCAGCTCCTTTTCCAGCACTATGTCTGCCTGTATGCTGCTACGTCCCACCATGATAATGGACTAAATTTCTATACTGTAAGCCACCCCAATTAAATACTTTCCTTTATAAGACTTGCCCTGGTCATGGTATCTCTTCACAACAATAGAAGCCCTAACTAAGGTAGAAGTTGGTACCAGGGACTGGGTTATTGTTGTGATAGTCCTGACCATGCTTTTGTTTGAAAGAATATGGAAGTTGGGACTGAGGATTAGAAAAACAGTTTAATGTTTAAAGTGCTGCTTAATGGGCCATACAAGTAGGAGCATAGAAGACAGTGGTGCTAAGTGTGATTTAATGAACTGTGGAGGCCTGCCCCAGCCAGCAGGGAGACCCTAGAAGGAGGAACGGCAAATGAAAGGGACAAGAGACACGAAGAATGACAGCAGGACAGGATTCTGATCAAGCTGCAAAGTTTATTCTTTCACCAATTAATTATATAGNGGGAGCTTGTGCTTGGGGGTGTGGGTCAGGGCAATTAGGTTGCTAGGTAACCTGACTGCAAGATGTTTTCTCAGGAAGGTCAGGATAGCAGATGTTCCTAACTGACAAAAGATAAGGAAGCACCAGGCCATTTCTGGGGGCTGAGACTTGCCTAAGAATTCTGGAAGAGGAACTTGTTACTCAGGAAACAGAAACTGAAAATTACCTGGGCTAAGATAGCTTAATTATAGCCAATACAGGTTTTGGCTCCAGGTACCTGCCTCAAGATGTTTCAGAGGAGAATTTTAGTATGTTGCTTAAAGATTATTCTTATGAAATTTTGGTAAAGAATGTGGCTGCTTTTTGCACTTGTCCAAAGAGTCTGCCTAAGGCTTAAGTGAAGCATTTTTGATTAATTGCATTGGCAGAGGAAATCTCAAAACAGCCTAGTATAGACTCTGTTGTGTGGTTATTAGTGGCAACTCTAATGAAGATTTATAAAGAAAAGGAACAAGCTGAGCAAGTAAAAACATAAAATGTACAATTTAAGGAGAAAAAGAGCACCAGGAAGTAGAATGGAGCCAAATCCTGTGTTCAAGGAGATAAACAGATTAAGAAATGGAATAAAGGAAGTGGTGACCTCAGGGCAAGATCCCAACCAGCTGAGTTTTCGACTTGTAAAGAGCAATTACAGAAAAGCTTAGGAGTCAGGTGTCATGGTGCACACCTTTAATCTCAGCACTCAGAAGGCAGAAACTGGTAGATCTCTGAGTTTGAAGCCAGACTGGTCTACAGAGCAAAGGTACCCACCACAAACAGAAAACTGGTGAAGCTGTGAAGGTGAAGCCTGGATTGCCTTGGAGACATTAAGATGTTGGAAATGCCAGAGCCATGGGATACTTGCTGAGGAAAGTGACTAACAGGGAGTAGAACCAGCCCAAGAGAGAGAGAAGTGTTTTACAGTAAACAAAGCTGAAAGGAGTTGTAGTTCTGAAGAGCATTTTGATATTAGACATGGAAATGCAGAGGTTGGAGTTTGCCCAGCTGGTTTTTGGTCTTGCTTTGGTCCAGTATTTCCTTACTACACTCCCTTCCCTATGTTTTGGAACAGTAATGTATATCCTGTACCGTTACATGATGGAAGTATATGATCTGTTTTTTTTTTAAATTTTCATTTTATAGGGGATGACAATTAAGAGATTGCATGAATCTCAGAAGAGACTTTGAACTTTGGACTTTTAAACTTTTTTGAAACTGTGATAGACTGGGGACTTTTGAAGTTGTACTAACTAAATTTTACATTATGATATTGTTACAAGTTTATGAGGGCCTGGGAATGAAATGTGGTAGTTTGAATATAATTAACCTCCATAAACTCANAGAGAGTACACTATTAGGAGGTGTGGCTTTGTTGGATTAGGGATGGCCTTGTTGGAGGAAGTGTGTCACTGTGGAGGTGGGGTTTGAGGTCTATGAGGTCTATCGCTCCAGCGATGCCCAGTATCTCATTTCATGGTCTATTGCCTTTGGTTAAATGTCTAGAATTCTCAACTTCTTCCCTAGCATCATGTCTGCCTACATGCCACCATGTCCAACCATTATTATAGTGTACTAAACCTCTGTACTGTAAGCCATCCCAATTAAATGTCTTCCTTTATAAGAGTTGCCATGGTCATGATCTTTCTTCACAGCAATAGAAACCCTAACTAAGAAAAGGACTTACTTAGTCTCTCACATTGACCTTGAGCTTGCAACTTCTGTCTCGACTATCTGAACAGCTAAGGTGTGTTCATGTAACACCTTGAACAACTTTTACCGGTTCTCTGGAAAGGTAGGTGAGATTTTATCTGAATCATTCAAAAGTAAGTTGCAGAGATAATGTTTTTTTTCATCATAAATTTAAAAATAAAGCATTTACAGGGTGGTAGTGTCATTTTTGGTACTGTTAATTTGATCAGATTGATTAATGTGTTTCAGAATTCTCCCTGCAGTTACTATTTGCCTCAAAATTACACTTGTTGTATTATCTTGTTGGGAGATGTGCTGAGATGGTGTAGGTATCCTGATATCACTGACTGACTGGTTTTCAGCATCCATTCTTCTCTGAATCAATTACTATAATGGCAGTTGGAAAATGGCAGAATCAAAGGCCAGCCTTCTAAGGTGTTTTCCTTGGATTTCTGTCACACAATAAACCTTTTAAAACTGGCTTTACTGTCTCCTTGGAAGGAGAATTTAGTAAGCAGTTTGTTAGATTCCCAGGAGAACTTTATTGGCTAAAGTTAGCATTTTAAACATCTTTAACAGAAAAGGATGGGTTTTCTTCTGGAAATTGTGGGAATGGAGTAAAATCAGTTTCTAAGACTGACATGGGAGAGGAAAATGTATGGGTATTGAAAGAAAGGTTCTTTCTTAATAAATTCTTAATAATATTATACATGCAGATGGCTCTGAATGATTCTATTCATTTCCTCAGAAAGTCTGAGGATGTTGGGCTTAGAAAGAACGATTCAAACACTTGTGGGTGGGTGTAGCTTGAGGCCAGATTTTTCTGGTGAGCAATTCTGGTGAGTAGGGCAATTATAGACCCAAATTCTCCTTTACTAATGATTTTTTTTAACAAGGTCAATGAGCCACAAGATTTTCATTAAAAGAAACCATTTTTGAAACATTTCCCCTAGACTCCATACAAAGTAACAGTTGGTGAGAAAGGAAGCAAAGATGTCTAAGCTCAGGGATCCATTGATGTGTACGAAGGATTCTGTGATTAAACACTTCTAATCCATGTACTACACAGCTTTTTTTAAGTCCCATATTTCCTGAACCCTTGTGAACTTTGCAAACATAATGCCAGGATGAACTTGAAGGAGTTAATGAGGGAAGTCAGGAGCAATAAAAAATCACAAGACATGGAGGTTGGGGGAGCCAAAATAAATGGTGAGAAATTGTGACCAGGTGTCTTCATTTCCTGNCTCCTCCAATACTGCACAGTCAGCTTTCTCTGACAAAAGGGGGAAGTCTGCGAAGTTCCAT
Organism: Neotoma lepida; assembly: GCA_001675575.1. Taxonomy (NCBI): domain Eukaryota; kingdom Metazoa; phylum Chordata; class Mammalia; order Rodentia; family Cricetidae; genus Neotoma; species Neotoma lepida. Next base: position 100,995 of record LZPO01066513.1, read on the forward strand.
GGAGCACTTGTCAGCTTCAGTATGTCATGCAAGAGAGCTTAGTTCTTTGCTCAATCTTAAGTACCTCGATGGAAGATGAAACAAACTATTTGGAAATTACAAATGAAGTAAAAAGAAAAAAATGATGATTCTAAGAGTAAGAAATTCATGGGGATATGTTTTTAGTGCTATGGCATTTGTGTGGTCTGAACATTCAAGATAATGTAGGTTTCACTGTATCATTGCGTATGAGCACAACAACCAGGTGACGGAGCATTCTGATTCACAGACTTTGCAACACACATTCAAATTCTTATGAATGCATTTTACAGAATACTTATGCCATCTGTGAGGGCATTTTTTAAAATTTAATTTTATAGTTCATAGTGTACACTTTTCTATGTATCTTTATATTCATTTAAAATAATATTAATTTAGTGCTCTCTATAGACAAACAATACAAATAACATCTTAATCTAGGGAGGAGAATACAGCAAAGACTGAGGTATGGATCAGAGAGACTGAAAAGAAGTCCAAGTCAGAAGAACAGTTCTACACATTAAACCCAGAAATGCATTGACCAGAACAAAACGGGAAAACAGCTATAGTAGAATTTAAGTCAGGATTCTTAACTTCCCTCCTTATGCTGGGAAAAAGAAAAGACACATAATAGAAAAATCCATGGTATCCAATTGAACAGAGAAAAGAAAAATGTTTTCTTGAAGAGATGCTTTTCCTTGTGAGCACACTCATGGAGCTACTCACCATATATTCATGCTCAAATTTGCTTTGCTCTAGAAGTTTCACCCTTAAGGCACAGAACACCAGGAAGTATTCTGACCCTTCTAAACAATGGTTTTATAAATCCTGAAACTTTGGAAGTAGCAGATCTTTCAAAAAGAAGTATGTAGCCTTATTGTGTTTGATAACAATAGGAGACAGGATCCAGTAGCAGACATAGGACTCATTTTTAATATGCTTAAACATAATTTCCTTGAATAAAACCAAATATAAATCTCCTTTAATTCCTTCCCAGTTACAGTGTGTGTGTGTGTATATGTGTGTATGTGTGTTGGGGAGGGTGTAGAGTAGGCCAGTTTTCAAAATCAGGTCCCTCTACTGCAAAGGGTTTTTTTTTGTTTGTTTGTTTAAAACAATAGGTTTGGTTGTGGCCTTGACGTGTGGAGAGGAGGTTGCTCAGCCATAAAGTGGTATCTTTTTATAAAGAAAGGGGGAGATGAAATGGAGGACATTTCAATTTCTCATTTTCAAAAACTTGTAAAAATTTCAATCTTCTACCAAATGCCAAGCTTGGAATGCCTAAGGCATTAGTTTATGAGAAAAAATGCCCCTAGATGAGAATAGGGAAATAAATCAGTTTTAGAGTTTTGAATGATGTTGGTGATAATCAATTCAAAAAGCAACCTACCCTCATCACTTGATATTGATAACACCAGAAGGTCATGTCTTACTAAGATCAACACTAAGATATTCAAGTTATTACTCATTAAGTTCTAAAGAAACAAACTCATTGTTAGTTTTTTTTTTTTTT
>LZPO01066513.1:102630-125258 GCA_001675575.1 Neotoma lepida
GGGAAGTGAACAGGCCTGTGGAGAACACGTGTGGGAGAGGGAGGGTACGTGGGACCTGCTTTTTAAATGCTGGCCTGCGCATGCGTATTCAAGTCCTTGTGGCTACTCGAGCATGTGCCGAGGGTGCATGGTCATTGGTGCACAAAAACCACATGACTGTGTACTGGCACATGACCCGGAAGTGACGTGGGCCCGGAGGTGACCTGTGCAGAAATGACTGTTTAGTTAAAGCATGCAAGGTCACGTGGGTGTGACTAACACTCATGCCAAGACAGAATCAAATAACATACCTCTTATCAGGTTCAGGATGAGTAAGCTATGGGATATCCAGAGGATGGAATGTTATTTTATCCTAAAAAAGAACAAAGTATGGAAAAGCATGACAACTGTGCAATTTTCAAGTGAAAAAAAGCCCATCTGAGAATGCTATGGACTATACAATTCTAACTATGCTCAACTCTGGAAAAGTCAATCAGGAAACAAAAAGGTTGGGGGTTAAGAGAGAGAAGTGTGACCAAAAAGAGTAGATGGCTTTCTAGGGCAGTGTAGCTATCTTGTAAAACAACAGTAGAAGCCATATGATATAAACCATGAGTACAACACCAAAAAGGAGTCCTAATGCAAGCTAGGACACTGGGTGGTGATNATCTCTAAGATTATCAATTATAATCAATGCACCATCGTAGGGTGGGAAGTTGGCAGAGGATGGGGGAAGCTGTGCCTGTAAGAATGGGTGAGCTTATAAGGAACTCACTACTTTCCTTTCAATTTCACTATCAATTTAAAACTATTTTTAACATCTCATGAAAATAAATAAATAAATTGAAACATTAACTAAAAAGATGATATGTAGACAAAAATTTGCCCATATGAATGAATGAGATTTTTTTCCTAAAAGCCTGGGCAGTTTTTGGTTGGTTGGGATATAGGAAATATTCTACAAGTATTTCAAGAGTGAAATTCTAAAGGCAAAAATATGAGGCCTTTTGACTTGTTGACGAATCCCATCTTACAAAAAAAATTAGCATCTAGACAAAGTTATGTATGAGTTTTTGCTTTCAATTTTATAATTAGTCTTATTCCAGAAATGAGTAAAAAGCAAGTGTGTAGACTTTTAACTTGTTTGCCTTTAATTTTGTGATGTCGAAGTTTGTTTTTTAGAGAGAAAGGTAAAGAGTAAAGCACACTGGATATTATATTTCTTGTAACAATAAAACAATAGTAAACACCACTTCAGGTTTCAGAAAGAGAAATCTATATAGCAAAGAGTTGGTCACGATCACTAGAGTAGAAATAAAGTAAGGGGGAAATAAACAAAGGGAGGGCGACAGGAATGTGGAGTTAAAATGGACCTTGACAGCACATGAATATAGGACCAGAGCAAAGATAATCACGTAGCTTCTCAGAATCTCACATTAGCATATTACATGATGGTGAAGAAGAACTGTGATATGTGTTTCTCATGCTGCCTGGACTCAGGAAGACGGGCACACCTGAGAACAGATTTTAAAATAGCAGTGCTGTTTATTATTTAGATAAAGTTATTTTCAACACTGACAGTAATTTGTCATTGGTAAGGTAAAACGTAGAATCCAGCTGCCAGTTCTTTTTCCCTCTAGTTGCATAACCAAATAGAATACATGGGTATTGAACTACATCTCATTAACTGCTTTGCCTCGGCTATTGACATGACAAGTTGTTTTTATCTTGAAACTGTGCTAAAATACACTGAGCCTTGCCAAGGTTCTAAAATGGCTTACTGTTTTCTTGCCAGAAAACAAGAAACTAGCAATTTTTAAAATAGGGTAATAATTTATGCTCTAATGACCTACACCTACCTCATTTTGGAAAGTATAATGCTGCTTCACTTAAATGCTTTAATACATTAATTTATCACTGGTGAAAACTACTTGGTCAGCATTCTTAAGACTGAACCATTTGTCTGGAATTCTATAACAGATACAGTGGGGCATAACCTGGTAGTATCCAGTGTTCTCTCCAGTTGCCTATCCACCTACTGCATGCTTAATGGAATGGAAGTCACCAGCTTCAGGACCAGCAGTATTGATTCTTTTCCAAGCCTTAGCTTATTGATGATAGTCTATTGATCCTAATGAAAATCTTATTCAAGTGATCAAAATGTATTTGATATTTAAGAGGAATACCAGCAAATTATTTCATAGCTTAGTTTTTCATTGTATGGAACTCAGATAAGAAACATTTAGGTTGCTAAAATATATAGTAATTGTCATTCTCCATCTTTTGATGTATTCTCCCCAAATAGGGGGAAAAGGGCAGGAAGAACAGCAACATAGGAAATCAATAGCAAAACAATACTATAATGTTAAAACCAATCATTTAAGTATGACTTGAAGACAAAGAGTCAGGAAATAATAATGACAACCAACAAAAGAAAAATAACTCAATAAGTTTAAAACTGATAAATATCAAATTGCAGAGGACAATCTGTCACATGACTGCACCTCTGCAAAACTTTCCAGCAAGCAATGATAGTCCAATAAAAGATGAAAGGAGAGAGANGACATAAACTGTTTTGAGCAACTGGGTAGCAAGAGGGAAGATAGCAGAGAACATGGAGGGTCTCACCAGATGAAGGAGAACCATGCTTCAGAAACACTAAGCCTCCTCCAACCAACAGAAATATAAATGAGGAAATAAACAAAGAATAAGTAACCCACTGAAGGCTGCTGTTTACTTAAAGGGATTTGATCTACAGACAAAAATACCACTAAACCATAAATTTCACAAAAAGAACAAACCAATCATATATTTCAGAAGATAGATTTCTAACATTTAAAAAAAATATGTTGATACTTGGAGAATTTCATTGTATGTATTTTGGTCATATTAACCCCCTTCTCTACTTACCCAACTTTGTGTCCTCATTTTTTAAAAATAAAGAGTAATTTTTGTTGTCCATATACTCTTGACCACTGGAGCATGGTCAACCTATCAGCAAGCATATCCTTAAATAAAAACTGACTCTTTCCTAGCAACTATCCTTGCCAATAGCTCCTCAGCTATAAAGGTGAGACTTGGTACTCACCTTCTCTTTCTATGCTGTGGTTTTGTCTTCCATGAGTTTGTGCAAGTCTTGTGTATGCTATCACAATTGCTGGGAGTTCATATGTGCAACTGCTGTGTTATGTTGGGAAAACAATTTTCCAGTAGTTATCCACCACCTCTGGCCTTTACAATCTTTCCATCACTATTAAAAATAGCCAGTAATAGTGAAGCTTCCAGGTCAATACCAGCTTGTTTTTTCCATGTTCTATGGCTTAGGTATATGGCATCTTCAGCAACAGGGTCTTACTATTAAGTTCTGGAGGGTAATCAAAAGCACTGACAATAGCCTATACTGTTTGTATAGGCGTGGGTAGGTAGAAGTGTCCCTATGGGACCTTACTGGCCAATAATTCCAAACGATACTACCCATTTTTGGCACTGGGTTTTTATTTGTTAGCCTGGGGTATGTAGTAGAAGCATTGTTGGTCCATTATATGCCAAATGAATGTGTGTGAGAGAGACAGAAACAGACAGAGACAGAGAGACAGAGATAGGAAATACATAATATTTTATATATAGGGAGCTTCTAAAATATTAGGTGTCCATACAACTTTAGAGACAGACAGAGACAGAGAGACAGAGATAGGAAATACATAATATTTTATATATAGGGAGCTTCTAAAATATTAGGTGTCCATACAACTTTAGAGACAGACAGAGACAGAGAGACAGAGATAGGAAATACATAATATTTTATATATAGGGAGCTTCTAAAATATTAGGAGTCCATACAACTCTTTCAAAAGGCCTTAGGTACTATCTTTTTCAATTTTTCCTCCTCTACTCTTCCCTCCAATCCTTGACCTCACTTAATCCATTCTGTCCCATAATTCCACTTCCCTACATCCCATTATACTACTGAATTCTGTCTCCTCTTTCTTGAAAGCCTCTTTACATGACCCCTTACCAATTTTCTGACATCTATGGGTATTATAAATGAATCACACAAAACTAAAGATTCAAACTTAGCATTCATAAATGAGAAAAAAACATGCCATTCTAGGATTGGGTTACCTAACACAAAATGATTATATCTAGCTCTGCCCATTTACCTGCAAATTTAATTTCTTATAATTTGTTATAATTTATCTATGGATGTTTTTTACTTCATGTGTCTGTGCATTGTGTGCATGCAGTACCCATGGATGCCAGAAGAGGGCATCAGATCTCCATGTAACTGAATTACATGTTGTTATGAGCCACTANGTAGATTGGGTTGGGAACCTAGGACCTATGGAAGAGCAACCAGTGCTATTAACCTCTGAGTCACCTTTCCAGCCCAGTTTTATTTTCTTAATGGATGAATAATATTTCATTGTATATATGTACCACACTTCATTATCCATTCATCAGTTGCTGGGCATCTGGTGTGGAATACTCCTCTTGTACACTNTAAAGATTTGTCACTTGAATTGGTTTAATAAAATGCTGAATTGCCCGTAGCTGGACAGGAAGTTAGGTGGGAAAGCCAAACTGAGAATGATGGGAAGAAGGAGGGTGGAATCAGTGAGTCGCCAGCCAGACACAAAGGAAGCAAGATGAGAATGTCATTCTGAGAAAAGGTACCAAGCCATGTGACTAAACATAGATAAGAATTATGGGTTAATTCCCATAATTAGAGCTAGTTAGTAATAAGCCTGAGCTACTGGCTGAGCATTTATAAGTAATATTAAGCCTGTGAGTGGTTATTTGCGGACTGGCAGGTGGGAGAGAACCATCTGATTACAGGCATCTACAGTAACTGTTTATATAGTTGAAAATAATTTTGAAGAACTAAATTCTCAACTAAATGCATGGTAATTCTTCACAAGGACTTATAGTAATCAGTTTAAAAGAATTTTACCTACTGAAAAATTTTATTAATAAAGTAGCATTAGTAAATAAAATTTTAAGAATTACCTGTTACATTTTTGAAACTCAGCAGATATAATATTACATTATATGAGAGGAATTATTCTCTGGTTCAGTACTCATTTTTCAAAAGAAATTTGCAAACTCATTTTTAAATAAGGTCAGTTCAAACCTTAATGAAATAAGAATTTTCAGGACAATTTTTATAAAAGGATTTTGGCATTAGTTCCATTGTAACTCTTAGAATTGCTTTTTTTATTACATTTTATTTGTATTTGTGAGGATGAGGTGGCTTATACATGTGGAGGTCAGGGAACAACTTTGGTTCTGCTCTTCTACAATGTGGGTCCCAGAATCTAATGGAAGTCACCAAGCATGATGTCAAGCACATTTACCCAGGCAACAATGTCACCAGCTCCTTATATATTTTTTCTTTATCATGTTATTTAGCTGTCTTAGCACAGTAGACTAATCAAGAACTTAGACTTTAAAGACCTAATAAACTACTTTAATTTTTTGAAATTGAGGTTTTTTTTTTGTGTGTGAAAGGATCAACTAAGTTGGGTACTTAGTTCTAAAGGACTAAGACTCATGAAGAATAAAACCATTGCAAACTGTGAATTCCGCTCTGCTTTTTTACCTTTCTTGATCCCTCCTCATTTTTGAAACCAGTACTTGCTTCTGTTGCAAACAAATGTTCTCCTGCACAGAGATAATTGCCAACACTGATGAGATAGAATCTTGATCTGATTCTTTGGGTTACAGATAGTGACTGACCATTTAGAAGTCTAACTCAAACATCGAGTTCTGCCCATGTGCCCTCTAGTGAATAGTTTTGGGAGGCAGAGATAGACAGGACTTGCTGAATGCAACTGATATTCACAAACTTTAGCTTCTTCTCCCTGGAATGACAGCTTCTTAGGCTGAGCTGCTGCTGTCTTTCGTCCCCTCTCTTACAGGCAGATGACATTTTTCCAGTTCAGGGAATTTTTTTCCTTTTATTGAGATTATAATATAATTATAGGAGATTTTTCTTAATCTGTCATCAATGCCTATAATTTCACTTGCTATACAGACTATTGTGCCTTCATCTCACATGTAGTGCCCTAAATGGGGACATGTTTCTTTAGTACACTTTAAGATCAATTCCTCCAGGGGATAGCATAAGGCTTCTATACAATAAGGAGCCCATTTATTGGCTGTTCAGATTATTAGGACCACCCTAATGCAAAAGATGACCAATCCTCTTCATTCCACACTGATTTAAATAACAGTAAATTCTAACTTGTCTCTGAATTCTTAAAAACCCCTCAGCTATCCTAAAAGCACCAGAGATAGTACAAACAAACACACATAAACAAACACACGCATACATACACACACACACATACATACATATTAGGTACAGATCATGGAATGCCTCTACAGTGGTGATTTAATAAACACTTCTTTACAAACATTTGTAAGCACTGCTTTTCTTCTTAAGAAGGCNATGATAGGGTGGAAGGTCAGAAATGGAAAGTGGCGATGTCAGAGCAATACAGAAGATTGAATTCTAAGTTCTTCATGGGAGGTAGAGACTGTTATTTCTGCAGTCAGAGGAGAGAGAACAGTTCTGATAAAGGGGAGGAAGCAAGAGTTTTCATCAAACAGATGACAAAGCACCCTCCACAGGTCTCATTCCACAGCAAGTAATCTCTTCTTGGAGATGAATCCCCCTCCATGCAATTTTACAACTGCATTCAAGAAAAATATTTCTGCAACAGTGTTTGTCTTGATTATGTCCATTTGGGATCAGTGCAATCTTGACTGCTATTTTTTATATGTTATTGTGTTAAGAATGGTCTTTATAGATTGTATTAGTCTACTGAATCTGCTATAGCAAAATATCATGAAGATTTTATAGCATAATAGATGGTGTAAGAAACAAACATATTTTTACCACTATCTTAGGGGCTAGAAGTTAAAGTACAAGGTGCTGTCGGGGTTGATTTGTGGCGTGGCTGCTCTCCTGCCTTCTGTGTTACCACTTCTTGGTATATATTCCCTTGAATGTAGGCAGTAGAGGACAATATTTGTCCCCTCTCTTTTTCTAATAAAGAAACTATTCCTGAAATAATTGGGTCCACCTTCAGACCATGGCCTAACATGTATTATCTAGGCCTTTTCTGCATATACTATAAGTTTGGGCCAAAATCCTCAACATGTGGGTTTAGACCAGCAACCTATATCCCATAACATACATAAACATTTACAATGGACCAGTTAATTGGGGCACTGGCCTTGAAATCCCAAATTCAATTTTTGGATTTTTTCCTTTTTGATAGTTATTTGCATTACATTCTTTTTATCTCCATTTGGCTTGTGAAACCTGAAATACTTGCGATCTGACTCTTGACAGAAAATTTGTCCAGGTCTGATATAATTACAAAATTTAGTTGATGTTGGGTGGTATTCAAGTACATGTCTAAATGACATATTTCTATGCAGAAAGACATTTGCTGCCTCACATCTCTGTTTTTGCTAGAATCTTCTATTTTCCTTTAGCTGTCTTCCCACAGAAACTTTTTTCTTCATATACAGTTATTTTGCAGACTTGCGGGATCTGTATTGATAATTATAACATCAGCTTATGTAAAGCCCCATTTTAAGGTAATTTTCTTTGGTTTATGTACATATTGAGTTGAATAATCTCTACAGATTCATATTAAACAAGGTTGTTTTTTCTCATAGTTAGCTCAGGGGCCTCCAGATTCCTAAGGGCCTTCAGTAATAGGAATGCTTAATCCAGATCTGGGTACCAGGCACATGTGAAAGGACTGAAGAATTCTGCTCTTATTCACCACACTCTCTTGAATTTTTCTAGAACATTGTAGCTCTCTATAGTAGGAGGGATGACAGTGGCTTTTATATTCAGGTTACATATGCTGATTAGCATTTTACTTGTAAAAATATGTATAGAAAATCCTGCAGAGGAAGGATTCCTGTTTCCATACAGTACTGGCTTTGCTTAAACAATGTGTTTGAGCAATAAAAATAGCAAAATAAGCTTAATATCTAAAAGGCATCTCTCCATGCAGAAATTTCCTTAGCATGTTTATAGTGTAAGTTCTAATATGATTTCTACTGTATTAGCAAAGAATTAAGTCAGTAGCAAACATAGAAAACTTATTTAAAATCACATGCAGTTTGTGTATTAGCAGTGGTTTCAGGATTTATCCCTGGTGCATGAACTGGCTTTTTGGAGCCCAATCTCTATGGTGGGATACCTTGCTCAGCCTTGATGCAGCAGGGAAGGGCTTGGTCCTGCCCCAACTTGATATGCCAGGCTTTGTTGACTCCCTATGGGAGGCCTTACCCTGTCTGAGGAGTTGATGGGGCGGGGAATAGGAGGAGGGGAGGGAGAGGGAACTGTGGTTGGTATATAAAATGAAAAAAATTTAAATAAAAAAAGGAAAGAAAAGGAAGTAGAGAATACATGAAATAGACCAAATTGAAAGGGAGTAAGATTAGAAACCTGGAGTTACTGAAAAGCTAATCCAGAACAAAATGGATACTTGGGTCAAGGAAAATGTTAAATCTATAAATCCTGGCACAAACCATGCAGGAAATCTGGGACATTCTGAAAAGCCTAAATCTAAGGACAATAGGAATAGAGGAAGGAGAAGAACCCCAGGCCAAAGGCACAAAAATATATTCACCAAAATTATAGAAGAAAATTTCCCTAACCCAAAGAAGGAGATGTCTATAAAGGTACAAGAAGCTTATAGAACACTAAATAGACTGGAGCAGAAAAGAAAATCCCCTAAGCACATAAGAATCAAAGCAATGAACATACAGAACAAAGGAAGGAAATTAAAAGCCTAAAGGGTAAAAGGCCAAATAATATATAAAATCAGACCTAGTAGAATAACACCTGACTTCTGTCTACAAATCCATCCCTAAAGAAGGTGCTAGAAGGAAAAAACACCACTACCACCACCACCACAGCAACAAAATAACAGAAATCAACAAACACTGTTCACTGATATCCCTCAACAACAAATGTCTCAATTCCCTATTTAAAAGACACAGACTAGTAAAATGGATGGGAAAACAGGATCCATCCTTTTGTTGGATCCAAGAAACATACTTTAACATCAAATATAGATATCAGGGTAAAAGAATGGGAAAATATTCCAAGCAAATGAACATAAGCAAGCTGGTTTATCCATTTTAATATTTGACAATGCAAACTTCAAAGCAAAACTAATCAGAAGATATGGGGAAGGACTATATACTCATCAAAGGAAAATCCACCAATATGACATTTCAATTTTCTTTTAGTTCTTTTTTAAATTTATTTTTATTGATTCTTTGTGGGTTTCATAATATGCATGCTGATCCTGTCCCTTCATAGCAGCTCTTGGCCTTACAACCTCCCCCCAAAACAAAACAAAATTCAAAAGAAAAACCAAAACCAAAACCAAAACAAACATACAGAAAAAAAGTCTTGTCATGCAGGCTGCAAAGGGTGGGGAAACTGGGAGATATCTCTTCCTCACCTACTCCACCATATGGCAGATGAGGGGTGGAGCCAGATTTCTCATGCATGTTCGTGGGGCCAGATTATTTGCACCCTGTCAACAGGGTCAGCTCTCTTGTGCTGCCCAGGCAAGGTGCAGGGCCACTCTCCTGAGTGCTGCAGCTGATGAGGGACAGGGTCAACTCTCCCTCCCACTCTCATGACCCCTGGACCAACTTTCCTACCTGCGGTAGGTATTTAGGGGTGAGGGGAGCATTTCTCCCTTGCCCACACTGCTGTGTGACAGATAGTGGGGCCAGCTCACTCATTCTCATGCCTTCAGGGCCAGATCACTCACANCCCTGACAATAGGGTCAGCTCCACTCTGCTGCCCAGGCGAGGTGCAGTTCAACTTTCCAGAGTGCTTCAGTTGGTGGCAGGGGGCGGGGCAGTTCTCCCTAGTGTGACAGCCAGTGAGGGGCGGGGCCAACTCTACATTGCCCCATCCTCACTCTCTTCTGTGGTAACAGGAGTCAGGGACATCAACACAGATCCAAGGATGCAGCAGGGCCACTGACCCAGATACGGCCTTTATCATCAGCCCAGGCCCAAACAACACCATGGCCCTGGGTGGCAGCATAGGCCACTCAGATCAATATGGCTCCAGCAGTGGCATGGCCCTTGAACACTAACATGGGCCCAGGTGTCGGCCCAGACACCTGTCATCCGTCTGGCTTTTGATGGCAACATAGACCATGGATATCAACACAGACCCTGACTGCAGTTAGACCACGGACTCAGACATGGTGTTTGTCAGCAGCTCAGACCAGGATGTCACCGTGGTCCTGGTTCACAGTGCAGGTCACTCAGATTTGGACAGACNCAGCAGCTGTGTGGTCCTCAAAGACCAACTTGGCCTCGGATGGTGGCCCAGATCCCAGACATCTGCATGGCCTTCCATAGCAACAGGAGCCACTGGCATCAACACGGAGTTTGACTGCTCCACGGCCATGGACCCAGAAATAGCCCTCGGCAGCAGTCTGATCAATGTACCAACCATCAACGCACCAAACATAAGGGCTCCAAAGTTCATAAAGGAATCACTACTGCAGCTTAAATCCAATATTGATCCTCACACACCNATTGTGGGAAATGTTAGTACCCCACTCTCGCCAATAGATTGTCATCCTGACAAACCTTAACAAGGAAATGCTGGAGATGACTGACGTTATAAACCAAATGAACCTAATAGATCTTTACAGAACATTTCACCTAAACACAAAAGAATATACCTTCTTCTCAGGACCTCATAGAACTTTCTCCAAAACTGACCATATACTTGGACACAAAGCAAGTCTCAACAGATACAAGAAAATTGAAATAACTCCCTGTATCCTATCTGATCACTATGGAATAAAGCTGGATATCAACAACAGAAACAACCAAAAGCCTACAAACTCATAGAAACTAAACAACTCTCTACTGAATGAAAAATGGGTCAAGACAGAAATTAAGAAAGTAATGAAACTTTCCAGAACTGAATGAGAAAGATGATAAGTAAAAATATCCCCCATTAGTGAGTAACTCCACTGATGCAATAAGCCAATNAGCCAAATTAGTAAGTTCAGGTTTAATAAACAGAGCAAAGCAACTCTGAGGTGACTCTCAGAAAGGCAGGAGAGTAAATCATCTGGCAGGCCTAGCAGCCAGGTCTTAAATACTCTATGGGCATGGTCTTGAGCAGCCCTGGAGGAGGAGCTAACCGTTGGCAGGCTTTCTGAGGGGTGNAATCTGGAATGGGAGGAGTGAGACCAGAGCAGAGATTCCCAACAAAAATGAATACAGAACATATCCAAATTTATGGGACATACTGAAGGCAGTCCTAAGAGGCAAGTTCAAGGCATAGAGTGTTCTACATTAAAAAAANAGTGGGGTAGTTTTATACTGAAACTTAACAACAGCACATCTGAAAGCTCTAGAACAAAAAGATGAAATCATACCAAAGAGGTGTATATAGCAAGAAATAATCAAACTCAGGGCTAAAATCAATAAAATANAAACAAACAAACACCACCAACAATAAAAAGAATCAATAAAAGAAAAAAGAGTTGGTTCTTTGAGAAAATCAGTAAAATTGACAAACTCTTATGAAAATTAACTGAAAGGCAGAGAAAAGATCTCCAAATTAACAAAATTATGCTGTATTCATAATAGTCAAGAATNGGAAACAACCTAAATGTCCCTAAATAGAAAAATGGATAAAAATAGTGTATATTCACACAATGGTGTATTATCCAGCTGTTTTAAGAAAAATGACATCATGAAATTTGCAGGCAATGGGTAGACATAGAAAAAATCTTCAATGAGGTATCCCAGACCCAATATGTTATGTATTAGCTTATACGTGAATATTAGCTGTTAAGTCAATGATACCCAAGCTACAATTCTTAGAATCACCNAGGTTAAGTATAGAGTAAGGGACTAGGGGAACAGATAGACTTTCTTAATAAAGGGAAATAGAATAGATAGTTAGGAATGGATGGACAGAATGGAATGGGAAGATCAATTGGGAAGGAAGAGGGGAGCATGGGACAAGGGAGTGAACACAGGGAAAGACTGCTGAAAATTAGAGGCCATTTGAGTATGGAAACCTAATACAGTAGGAGCTTCCTAAAATATACACATTTATGAAGGCAATATAAATAAAACTTCCAAATAATGGGGAAGACAGAGCCCCAACTGGCCATCTCTTGTCACCAAATGAAGCTTCCAATCCCAGCATACTGGGTTACATCTAATTGAGTTCTTGGCCAAAGGGATCCCATCGGAACACCCAAACAACCTAGGCTTTTGCCAAGGCCGTAGCTTGTTCTCCACAAACNGAAGGCAAGTCCCCATTACAGAAGATGACATGTATACAGTTCATTGAACATGAAGAAGCTGAAATGATGCCTATATAGAACCTTCACCCCTATGTGATANCATTTTTGGTAGAGAAATACACTTGGCATGCTACCAAAAGAAGAAATATCATCAACCTGACAAAAAACCCTTTGATCAACAATAGTGTCCTACATTCAAGATATGCTAGGACAATGATGGCACAAAGCTTGTGGGAGTAACCAACCAATGACTGATTTGACTTCTNGAACATTCCACGAGATGAATTCCATACTGGACACTACTTGAGTGACCAAGAACTGAAACTAGATAGCTCGTAGACCTCGGGTAAATCCAAATACTACAGTTCAGAAAAATGTAACAATTACCAATAAAAATGACTCTTAATGACATTCTGCTATACTCATAGATCAGTGCCTTGTTCAGCCATTGTCAGAGAGGCTTCCTCCTGNAGCAGATGGGAACAAATACAGAGACCCATAGCCAGACATTATGCAGAGAGTGAGAGACCTTGGAACACTCAGCTCTAGAAAGATATCTCCATCAAATCCCTCTCCTCAGGGCTTAGGGAACCCTGTGAGAGAGAAGGCAGAAAGAATGTAAGAGTCAGAGGAGATAGCGGACACCAAGAAAATGACTCTCTAAATTTACATGATCAAAGCTCATATGAACTCAGAGAGACTGAGGCAGCATGCACAGGGCATCAATGGACCCACATCAGGTATTTTGTGTATATACTATGGCTTCAAGCTTAGTACTCTTATAGCATTCCTGAGTGCAAGTAGGTTTCTGTTTCTTGTACCTTCTGTTGGGCTCTTTTCCTTCTTGTTGTTTGTTTTGTCCAATTCTGACATATTAGTTTTTATTTTATCTTATTATATCTTATTTTATTTTTATCCCTTAAAAGTCTATTTGTTTTACATCTAGTATCCACTTATGAGTGAGTACCATGTTTGTTTTTCTGAGTCTTGGTTACCTTGCTCAGGATGATATTTTCTAGTTCCATCCATTTGCCTCCAAATTTCATGATGCCATTGTTTTTTACAGCTGAGTAGTACACCATTTTGTATCTGTACCACATTTTCTTTATCCATTCTTCAGTTGAGAGGCATCAAGGTTGCTGCCAGGTTNTGGCTATTATGAATAATGCTGCTATGAACATAGTTGAGAAAGTGCCCTTGTGGTATGGTTGAGCATCTTTTGGGTATATGCCCAAGAGTGGTATCACTGGGTCTTGAGGTAAATTGATTCCCAATTTTCTGAGAAGGATAATCCAACTACCACACACANCTCCAGAGAAGCTAGGAAACAANGAAGACCCTAAGAGGGACACGTGGATCACCTTGGGAAGAGAAACCAGATGAGATCTCCATGAGTAAACTGGGGATGAGGGGGAACAATAGAGGGGAGGAGATGGTGGATGAGAACATGAGGAAGTGGAATGGTAAGCCAGGGGAGGGACAGAGTGGGAGAGCAATGAGAGAAATGTCTTGATAGAGGGGGACATTATGGTGTAAGGGAGAAGCCTGATGCTGAGGAAGTTCCCAGGAGTCCACAGGGATGATCCCAGATTGGACTATTAGCAATAGTAGAGAGGGTGCCTGAACTGGCCTACCCAGGTAATCAGATTAATGACTACCCTGTCATCATGGAGCCTTCATCCAGTAACTGATGGAAGCAGATGTGGAGATCCATGGCCAGGCACCAGGCCGAGCTCCAGGGGTCCAGTTGAAGAGAAAGAAGAGGGATTGTATGAGTGGGGTTGGGGACGGGGAGGGCAGTCAAGATTATGATGGGGAAATCTACAGAGACAACTGGACCAAGCTCTTAGGAACTCACAAACTTTGGACCAACAGCTGTGGAACCTGCATGGGACCGGACTAGGCCCTCTACATATGGAAGACAGTAGTGTAACTTGGTCTGTTTGAGAGGACCTTGGCTGTGAGATCAGGATCCATCCCTGGTACATGAGCTGGCTGTCTGGAGTCCCATACCTATGGTGGGATGCCTTGCTTACCCTTGGTACGGGGGCGGGGGATGGGGCTTGGTCCTGCCTCAACTGAATATATCAGGCTTTGCTAACTCCCCATGGGAGGCCTTACCTTTTTGGAGGAGGGAATGGGGGTGGGTCGGTGGGGGGGGAAGCTGGTGGGGAGCTGGAGGAGGGAAGAGAGGGTGATCTGTGGTTGGTATGTGAAATGAATAAACAAATTTTTTTTTAAATAAAAAAAACTGTTTGGTGATGAGAGGTAGAAATGGAGTGGATCTGAATGTGAGGGGAACTGGGGAGGAACTGGGAGGAGTAGAGGGAGGAGAAACCGTAGTTACAATATATTACATGAGAAAAAAAACTGTATTTTCAATAAATGGAAAAAATTCACAGCTAAAATCACCACCACCAAAGAAAGAATTTAGTATTGAAATGTGTTTCCACAAAACTGGGAGGGTTTAAGTACTGAGTACTTATAAACCAAGATGTCTCAGTGGGAAACCCAGAAATCCAGAAGCTGCCTACTTTGAAAAGTCCTCTAAGGTTCTGGAAAGATAAAGCACTCTGTGTGTGTGTGTGTGTGTGTGTGTGTGTGTGTGTGTGTGTGTGTCTGTCTGTCTGTCTGTCTGTCTGTCTGTCTGTCTGTGGGGGTAATATGTGTAATGTATATGTGTGGTGTATATGCTCATGTGTGTGCTGCCCAGATAAGGATCGCTAGTTTCTTCCTCTCTTACTCTCTACCTTATGTATATGGGGAGGGAAAGAAGTATCAAGATTGACAAGGAAACTAATCGGAGAGGCTAAGAAGGAAAACAGAAGGTAGACAAGGGGCCTAAAATGAGCAAAGTTCAATGATACATATGTATGAAAATGTCATAATGCAAACCACTGTTGTGTATGTAGACTGAAAAGAAGAATAAATTCATTTTTTATTTATTTCTATTTTTTTAACGTAGGATGTTTTTTATTTTTATTAGCTCCAAAACTCAGTTGGGATGAGAATTAAAGAGCTTGTTTTCAACCAGAATGTCTGTTTTGTCCAGGGAGAATTCAATGGCATATTTGCCGGTATGATGCAGCTTGGGAGAGGCATTGAAATGTAACCCAGCTAGTTTAAATGCATCTGGCTGGTTTTGTGTGTCAAACCCATGAGATCCAACTGGCAAACTGACTGGTTCAAAAGGTTGTGTCAAAGAAGGAGGGATATTTTAAAGTATTTCTTAAAAGACAACAACAACATTAAAACTTTTTTTAGTAGAGAAAAATAAAGAATGGAACGCATCAGACATGCACAAAGGTAGAACAAAAATATAATAGGAAGAGTGGCCAAAGACACTGCTGTAGATGATAAGCCAAATTTTGCCTTGTGAAACTCTGCCTCTGCAAAAGTAGACTCATGGCAGCAGGCTGGTCCAGGAAACTTTTAGGGCACACGCTACACAGGCCAGTATGTGCTCTTGAGATGTGAAAAGCTTCCTGTCATATTCAAAACAGAAGTTCTTTGAGATTCTGGACTTTCTGATTGGATTCCTGGCCCAGGGTGAAGAGGCACTTCTTGAGCATGACAGTTATTGTAATTTTGGATTAAATGATTAATATTACTGAAGTGTGTATCTTATTATAAGGGGGGAAAGAAATAAAGAGAAAATGAAAGAACCAAAGCAGGGAAAGAGAGGAGGGAGTACACAAGACGGAGAGAGAAGAGGGGCACAGAGGATGATGAGGCTGGTGATGATGACCAGGACCAAGCCTGAGAGCTGTGTAGGGAACCAGGGGTGCCTGCCTTCCCAGACCTTCCCTTCGCTATGCCATGTCTCACTTGCCTGCCTAAGAACTGTCAGTACAATTGTACAATGAACATGTAGCTAGGTATTAGGAGCTATATTAAAAAATAAATAGCTGCGCTTCTCAGGTCATGTTATTTATAACTCAGAGAGGCAGAGGCCAAAATGGGGAGAAGGTGGGGCGGCTAAAAGTCAAGAAGTCAAAACCCAGAGGAATGTGTAGGCCTGTGGCTACAAGAAGGTGAAAGGAAGGCCCAGACACAAATGAGATAACATTCCTGTTGTGCGTTACTGACCGGTTCCTCTANAGTAAATTGACAGACAAGAGTGGTTTTAAAGTCTTTCACTCTTCCGGATTTCAAAGGAGATGATAATGTGTTTGTTGCCGTTCTGAAACAAATGCAGGCCACTCAAACACACNGGGAATACGCTGCCCATTTTT
Organism: Neotoma lepida; assembly: GCA_001675575.1. Lineage (NCBI taxonomy): Eukaryota > Metazoa > Chordata > Mammalia > Rodentia > Cricetidae > Neotoma > Neotoma lepida. The sequence goes on from LZPO01066513.1 coordinate 119,190, forward strand.
TCTAAGTTGTGTTTGAAGGGATCTCTTGAGAAACTAGACTCCTCTGGTGCCTGAGGACCTGCAGTGGGCCAGAGAAGGAGTCCAGTGACAAGGAATGAGTCCTTGTTTTCCTGTCCCATGCAATGTGGTGTATGCTATATGGTGTTGACCTTTGCACACCGTGTCTGATTTTTCTTTCTCCAAAAAGTATTGTCTTTTATCTTTAATTTCTTCTTTAGCAGTATTTCATCTCAGTTCCCTCCTCAGTATGTCAAAGTGGCCACAGTTGTTTTGTATTGAACAGCTCTGTAGAATCACAGCCATGTGTTTTGACTGAGACAAGTGGAAATCATTAAGAACCCCGAATTTGGAGCTAGAAGGAACAGTTANGGGGCTAATTTCACTTGACAGACTTCCTTATTGGTAAAGTCTGGATTTTGTTTTTTTATAAGGCAGCAACTTGTCTAGCTAGAAAACTATTTTTTCAGGCTTTCCTTGTAGACTTTATGGTCCATAAAATATAAGCAGAAATTTGATAACTGTTTCCATAAAAATGTTGCTTCTAAAATATCAATTTCAGTCTTCTACATTTTGCTTATTTTTCTTCCTAGTGGCATTGTGGTTCTGAGGCTAGAATTGTAAAATCCAATTTACACATTCAAGAAAAATCAGATTTCCAGACACATGAGAATGAAATTCCCATGGTAAAGATAGTGAAGGGAGCAGATAGATGGGGCCAGTGACATTGATTCCACCATGGAGGGTGTTGATCAGGGTTGTGTTAGCTAACCTTGGATTCTTGTTTATGTGGGAAACTACCCCACAGCTATTTGTATAAACCAAAGAAAGACAACACTGTCTATACCTATATATCTCTAAGACTGGCCCAGAATGTCCTTTGCATAGAGCAAGGTTCACTAGACTCTCTGCTTTCCTTTCTTTGAAAAGTACTCCTTAGCTTTGAAATGTTATGTTTTAACATCACATATACCATCTCAAATGCTTAGAATAGTATAGCCACCATTTCTTAACTAGTTTGTGTCTTTATTATAATTACTTGAGGCATAAGTCATAAAGAGAATGCTACATTTAGAATAACTNCAACATCTGTTCTTTGTAATTGGCCCAGGAATGGAGCAAATAAATCAAGTTAAGTAATCACTCCTTCCCAGGAACTTTCTAAGTGGACCTGAGAGGACAGAGGTCCCTGTCCTGTCCTCAGAGGTTNTCAGATGTGAGCCTGGTATGTGCACAAATCTGTGTGGAGAAGATACTACATTCCATGTAATGAGAAAATCCAAGGATGAAACAAGAGCACCCATGTGTGTATGAACTCCTCCTCTCTGTTCTCACTGTAGCTTCATTATATCCAGTTAGTTATGTTTCGTGTGCCTCATAATCACCATAGTATTTACAATTAGAATAAAAGCATTAATGTGGCTGCATGTCCTTTCGCTGACTCATTTGATATCTCAAGATAGAAATGTATAAATTATAATCATTGCTTCATTTTATCTGCCAGGTGATTGGCATCATAGCCAATTAGTTAAATTTAAATTAATTAGAGGTCTCAGACAGACTTGTGATTAACTGTATCTTCTGTGAAATTATAACTCATCATTAGTAACCTCAATGAGTAAAATTAATGGTTTCGTTTGCTCCATCATTAGTGATTCTATTTAGTAGCTCAGAGTTTTGAATTGCACTCTACTTATTAAACAAAAATTATTAATTTTTTAAATATCTGAAATAATTTCTGGAAGAATATTTTAAAATAAATGTTATGAATACAGTTCTTAAAAAGAGATATTACTTTCCCATCATTCTTGTTGTAAATTGGTGNTTTTGAACATCAGCAAGAATCAAATCAAATGTCCATAAAAGGAAATCCTCTCCAAACACAGTGTTGGATAGAATAATTTTGTTTAGAATATCAGGCAGTTGATATTATAATTAGTTCTNCATTAATTGACTCACATAGTCTGTACTATTATTAAATTAAAATCAATAAATCTAAACATTCTCTTTATGCTTGTTATATTCTTGTCCTATTTTAAATAAGTAATATTTTAATCAAACTAAGTTACTATCAATACCAAATATGGTATGGAAACCTTCATACAAAATAAGAATAAAAATATTAAATTAAATATCTTTGTTTTGTGATGAGTATACTATGCCTGTGCCAGTATGATGAAAACCCCTCAACCCCGTGATCTAACTGAACCATGAATTCTTTATTTACACTGGACATAAAGTAATTATAACTTAATTTAGCATAATATTTGCTTATATGTTGCACACATCTCAGTTCTCACCATTAGTCAAGTTAAAATTTTAGTAAGGAACTGATTTATTTCTTAAAAATATGATCAATTATAAATCATACCTGAAAGATTATTTAATTTAATTACAGAGAAAATTCAAAAGATGCCAATATCATTATGATATTTGATTTTAGAATAATTTTAGGTGATACAATACATGCCATTAGGGAATGATTATACCATACCTGTATTTCTAAGAGTGGATTAAAAGAGAGCATCAACACTGTATGCATCATAGAAAAACAGGTAATGTGTCACATATGGGAGATAATTAATTGTAGGTTATAAACAACATGAGAGCAAGCCATGGAGTATCATCAGGACTGAAATGACCTTCTTCTGTTAATAAGCACAAAATTGAAGGAAAAGAACCAGAACAAAATTTTGAGCCAACAGAAATGTTGGATCAAAAACCAACAAAAGCTGATGACAAATTGGAGGTAACCAAGGATTTCCCCAAATTTTTGGCAGAGAAACTCCCCATCTTGCAGTATATGCACCAAGACCACAGCAGCTATGGCACCCTGTTAACCTTAGTGGGGAANGAAAAGGAAAAGAAAAATTATGGGAGACGTTTCTGATTTCATTCAAGACTTAATGTAGACCATTGGAACTAAAGGTAGAGTTCAGAAATGGATCAAAACACTTGTGTTCAATTAATTTTAAAAGAAAGCTACAGTTTTGATGAGTCCTTTCCTTGGACATAGAAGTTTGATCAACACCTATTTTCCTTTCAGTACTTTGATGTGGCATGTCACTGTGTCCAGTGATAACTGATGAGGACTTGCCGATTGACTGTCCTCTCCATGTGCCGTTTTACCATTTTTCTCTTTTGTTTGTGTAAGACCTTCAACAGGCTGAAGATATGTCCTGAGGTATGGCTCTCTTTGATTTTACTATATTCATCAGACTTACTAAGCTTCTTCCATATGTAACTATGTCTTTCATTTCACTTAGTAAGTTTTACGTATTTTCTTCAACTTTAAACTTNCTTTGCTCAACTCTTTGCTCTTCTTCTGAGACTTCTAGTACTCATAAATTTACTTTCAATATTCTTGCCCACATCTCTGAAGATCTACTTTTTGGCATAATCTTTTTTTTTCTTTCTCATCTTCAGAGTGAATAATTTCACTTTTCCTTGTCTTCATCACTTTTCTCCTCTCTCATTTCTATTTTGCCACTGAGACTTTCCACTGAAGTTCTTTAAAGAAATTGCATGCTTTAATTAAAGCTTGGCATTTGGTTACTTTTAAAAAAGATTTATTTTTACTGTTATTTTTAAATATATTTTAATTGAAATGAAATAGAATTACATCACTTTACAGCCTCCTTCTCCTCCCTCCTGCCCTGTCAAGGTACACTCCCTGCCATCTGTCCCATACANGCCGACTCTAGTTGATAGCCTCTTTTACATTGGTTATTATTACTACATGTATGGGTAAATGGATGGATGGATAGATGTCTATTCACAAATACAACCTGCTGTGTCCATTTTTATTGTTGTTCTTGTTTGTGTGTATATGGTTTCAGAGGTAACCAATAAGGAGGCTCATTCCTGGGAGACATTAATTCTCTTTCTCCCAGCAGTGATTGCTTCCCAGGAATAGTGGGCTCATGGATCTTAGAAAAGAACCTACTATCACCACTTTGCTAGACCACCATAATTTTCTTAATACATTCTAAATCTTCTCCTTACCTGCACAGGTAAGTATAGCTATCATCATCAAATCATCATCATCCCTCATCAAATAAGCCTCTCTTTACACCAAATAGAGACCACCACAGAAAAATACATTGGACAGAATACAGAAATCAATNGATTATGGGAAGCTCAATCCCCATGGATACATCTACATCATAGCTCCTGCATCTATGGTTCAGGGAACATCGTGAAAAGAGGCAGAAAGATGGTAAGAGCTGGAGTAACAGGAAGCCTGCTGTGAAACAGTCTCATCTAGAAATGGCTGCCTAAACCTGGCTGGGACAATTAAAATATAAAAATGGACATGTTAACATGTAAGGGGGAAAGTTGTGGGGTCCCATGCTTAGACAAATAACTACAGGCAACTATTTTTGCTTTTAATCATGTGTTTGGACATATGTCGACATGTGAGTAAGTGCCTGTGAATACAGGTGCTGACAGAGGCCAAAACAATGGCTCCCTTTGAAGCTGGTGTTACGATGATTTAAGAACCAACCAATATGGGTTCTGGGAATCAAACTTGAGTCATCTGCAAGAGCAGTATGCAGCCATAACCCATGAACTATCTCTCAGCCAAAAGACGGAGCTTAGGATTTGTTGTTGCTATTGCTTGTTTGCTGTGACAAGGTTTCACTGTAGNCTGGCTGGCCTGGACTCTCTGAGTTCACAGGGATATACCTGGCTCTGCCTCCCAGGTACTGAAATCAGTGACATTCACTGCCAGGCCCAACTTGGTTACTTTTCATAGTTTACGTGTGTGCTGTTCATAATGACTACATAATTTACACTTGTCTCGCTGAGTATAGTTGAAACCATTATTTTAAAGGGTTGATGTTATACTTTGAGGAAGAAAGGAAGGAAAGAGGGTGGGAGGGAGGGAGGGAAGGAAGGAAGAAAGGAAGGAAAGAAGGAAGAAGGAAGGAATGAAGAAAGTTAGACTTACTAGCAGAATTGAAGTGTTTTGACATTATAACCAAAGTCATGTCTGCAATTATTGTCACTAGAGTGGAAAAGACAAAGACAGAGAGAAGTTCACTCTGATGGACATTGTGCCTGATCTTGATTCCTCTGCAACTAATTGTCTGACTTTGTTCTATCTCTGGAAACTGTAGATGTTTTTTTCTTTATTCCACTTTGTAGATTTTATTTATAGGATANCCAGTTGGCTAGGCTTTCACTTCCCACTTCTCTTTTCTCTCTCCTTCCATCTTCTCTCTTGTCTATCTTTTTAGAAGATTCAATTTATACCTTCAGGGTTGGGGTGGATATTTCCACAGGTGTTACTACAAAATAGTCCAAACTAATGTCAAACATGCAGCAATCCTCCTGCCTCAGTTTTAGAGCTGGAATGGAGGAATTATATCCCAGCTACACTTCTCCATAATACCTGCCCTTGTTTTCCTTTCCAATACAGGAAAGCCCAGAAACCTCCCTATGTGCATATATGTGTGTGTGTGTGTGTGTGTATTAGACATCTAACATATGCATATATGTATGCGTATACAGCCTAACATATATACACACATACACACATATATACATATATATATACATATATACATATATATATTAGAGAGGGCCTCTAACTCACAGAGATCTACTGACTTCTGTCTTGGAAATGCTGAGATTAAAAGTGTGTGCAGCAATTTGCCTGGTTGTTTGTGATTGCTATGTACTAAAGAAGCATCTCTGCTGGAATCTTCCTCTGTCTTATCTTTAGGAGGGAAGTAGCAAATGTGTCAAGCTTCAAAGCTTGAGAATTGATTCCTTAATTTAAATGAAGTGCAGAAGCTGATGATTCCCACCACTCAGGAAAACAGGGAAAACTGCATGTTAACTCTCCATTGACCAAAAGGCCATGCTTTCATTGTTCCTTGGACTCTGGGTTCCATCTGGGTTTCAGTTTTACTTGGATCTGTCTCCTCCTTTCTCAAATCCACATTTTAATATTTCCGGATAGTGCCAACAGCTCTCCAGCCAGACGCAGCCTGCTCCTTGCCAGGCCCTTCTGCTATCACAGGCTCTCTTCCAGAAAACCACATTTTTTTTCTCTGGAGCTGG